>JAKCPI010001196.1:0-16619 GCA_023213315.1 Euborellia annulipes
TGATTCCCATTTCCTTCCTCAGGAACAGGCATCTCAAATAGAGTTGGATAATTTTTTTTGCCATGAGGTGGATTTGAACTCGAGTTGTCTTCAATCAACTCATTTATAAGCTTAACTGCTTTATCCTTTCGGGTAATCGCCTCACTAAACACTATTTACCTTTAACACTAGACCTACAGTATAGATATCTTTATTTTTACTTTCTCTTACCTATGTATATATGTAATATATATATAGAGAGAAAGTATTGGATTCATGTCAAAAATTCGATGTCGAGATTTTGATGGATCTTCACGTTTTGAGGTCCCCTGAATCCAAAAAAGTGGTTTCCGCGACATGGTCTTTGTGTGTGTCTGTGTGTCTGTCTGTGAACAAAATATCTCAAGAACGAAAAGAGCTAGGAGGTTAAAATTTTATATTTAAATTAGGCACCTCCCTGGGACGTGACACGAAGCTTTTGAACAAAATCGACCAAAGAGTACTAGTACTTTACTGATACACTTTTTCAGTTTTTTTCGATTTTCTCTAAATTTGCTGAAACGATTTTTTTTTAATTCAAAAATCAATTATTTTTTAGATCTTCAATAAAATGGAAATGTATATTCTCATTTTGTCATTGAAATCTTCTGAAGACCACTTTACTCTTCTACTCCATAGAAAAGATAGGAGAAATGGTTGCCATGGTAACAAAATATAAATATTGTCCCATACTTATAAATTTTACATCTTGAATTCAATTGTACCCTACTGTCGGGAACTAAATACATGTCGACACAAAAAATCTGGTGTGACAAGCACAGAACACAACTTTCGATTACCGAAGGTAAGAGAAAGTTGTGTGCTGTGCGCCAGTCACACCAGATTTTTAATATTTTCTGAGGTTTTTATGAACTGACATCTTCTCCTAGCGTGCCTATTTCAAATATCATAGAATATCTTTGCAATCAGGGCCGTAGTCAGAAAATTTTTGCGGGCGGGTGATCGGTAGAGGGAGGAGGGGGTGTTTGGAAGATCTGAGAGATAAAATGATAAATTTTAAAGAATATAGATTTTTTTTACAATTTCTAGCAGTATTTAAAATTTTAAATCCTTATCATTACTAGGTATATATTTCTTTACCATAATTTTTTGGAAATTCGAGGGCGTCTACCCCCCCCCCAGTGCGTCATTTCAGATTGCTTGGAAGGGGGCAAAAATTGTTTTTACTTCCTGTGCTACTTAATTTTTATAAGCTACAGATATATATAGGCCCTATATTTGTTTCTATACCATCTTCTATATCTCCTACTTATTTTTAAGTAGAAAGTGTGAGTTTGTATGTATGTATGTAGGGGCTAAGCTCAGAATTTACTATTGTCTTCCAAAGCCTTGGGGGGGGGGGCAAATTACCCCCCCCCCCCTCAAATCCATTTAAATCTCCTCTCTCTCTGATTGCAGTTGCCCCCTTCCTTAAGTAAACAGAGTCCCTCACCCCCTGACTCTGTCTTCTTCTACACTTGGTTCTCAGATTACCAATATCACTTGTTTCGCTGATATTGTATTGCTGTTGCTTTGCTTTCATGTTGCTCCGTATGCTGATGGGCTTATTATTAATTTATAATTAAATATCCTTTCTTTCAATTTGAATGGTCATTTACAAACCTATACAGAGGCGAGTCTCGAGGTTTAATTACTTAATTTTGAGAGGTTCCAGCGGGGACAATTTTGAAGCTACCGACCTCAAATTTTTTTTTTAATTAAAGCTATTTAAAATATCTACAACTTATAGAAGCCCTTTTTTTAATTTTCGAATTTTTTTTTTTTAGATTAATCACATTAAATTAAAGATATTTAAAAAAATTCGATCTCTATCTTATAGATCAACGTTTTCCAAACTGTGAGGCGCGCCTCCCTAGGGAGGCGCGGACTAGTCTAAGGGGAGGCGCGAATATTGGCCACCAAGATCAATTTTCCAAATGATTGCTTGTTTTATAAATCAAATAATGAAATTTAGAAGAATCTGGGACGGAGTTTTTAATTAAAATAATAAATATGAATAAATAAAAAAAATATTTTTATATAAATTTATATTTTTTAGTATTACAAATTTTTGTTTTTGTATTATTTTATTAAATGGATGGGGGGGGGGGGGGCGTCATATGATTAAATATTTTTAAGGGAAGCGTTGTAACATAAAGTTTGGAAACCACTGGCCTAAAGTAAGAAAATTATACTATGTGTAAAACCCAAAGGCGGTCCAGGGAATTTTTTCAGGATTTTAATTTTTTTCTGACTAGACGCGAAGCTCGCCGAAGGCGATAGCATTGTTAATTATTTTATTTATTAAGATTGGATTAGGGGTTGAAAATTGAAAAAAAATGTTTTTTAAATTTATTTTAGCTAAATCGAAGCCAAATAAATAGAAAACATTCAAAAAATAGAGTTGATATTATTTTGATTAGGGGGATGAAGGGTTTATTATTTAAGAAAGGCCTTGGAATATTCCAAATCACTTGTTGACATTATTTTCCATCTCTAAATATAGTTAGATTAGAGTGAAAGGTATTTTTTTTTACTTTTATTAAAAAGGGAATTGTTATGTTCATCTATTTTATTCCTATACGAAGAGAGAGAGAGAGACAAGTTTCAGTCGAGCGCGTTGCCGGGCTGCAGGCGCCGAGATTCTTGTTCTCTTTTTTAGATGTGTTTAAAGTGAATATAAGTGAATAATTAATATAGTGTAACCCACCCTGACCACACTGTCAGCCAACACACCCTCTTGAAAGTCTTATTAAAGGTAATTATTATGCATTTTATCATTGAAAAAAAAAATGGTAGAAACAAATAATTTGACTGCGAAAAACGATTCTTTTGAATATGAAATTAAATATTTTGTATTTCACTAAGGGTAGAGGGAGAATATAAGCTGTTGAATTCTTTCTATATGGCCTATATTTTTGTTAATTAAATTTCCTTAATAGGCCTACTTTTACACAGGGGTGGATTAAGGGTTGAAAATTAAAATAAAATAATTAAATAAAACAAAAATTAAATTAATTATTTATAAATGTATTCAAATTATTTTGAGAGTGATTTCGGTGAAGGCTCGCATTTCCTTAAAGGGGGAGGGAGGTATGAAGGCATTAACCAGGGGGTTAATGCCCATCCCCTAAAATGCACAAAGATATTAATGTTTTTCAATACTTTTACTAAAAAATAAGTCTATTCCGTTTGAGTTAAAATTTATATTCAATTTTTATCAAATAGCATAGTAGGATAGAAACATTTTAACTTCATTCTAAAATTTCTTATTACTGGGGCGGAATTAATTTTTGAAAATTTCGAAACTCTCATAAACAGATAATAATAACACTGGGTAACTCAGGAACCCATCGAATCCCTTGCAGAATTTTGTAGGGATTTTTTTCATTAGGTAAGATATAATTAGTCCACTGAGAATTTTACTGGGGTTAGTTACCGCATATTTTTGTATATATAATTAATCTCAATTCGGATTTGAATTTTTACTTTCTCTTACCTATATGTATAAGTTTATATACATATATATATATAGAGAGAAAGTATTGGATTCATGTCAAAAATTCGATGTCGAGACTTTGATGGATATACACGTTTTGAGATCCTCTGATTCCAAAAAAGTGGTTTTTGCGACATGGTCTGTCTGTGTGTCTGTTTGGGTTCAATTTAAAGCATGAAGGAATTGAGCTAGGAGGTTGAAATTTAAGTTAGGCACCCCCTAGGGAGTGAAAATAAGATTTGAGAAAAATATTTTGATTGCGTTTTCTTCTAACTTTCTCTAAACTCTTCTAAATTCCACCAGCCATAAAATACCCTTATACCAGCGTTTTCCAAACTGTGTGGCGTGGACTAGTCTAAGAGGAGGGGCGAATATTGGGCACCAAAACCAATTTTCCAAATGATTGCTAGTTTTAATATAAATAAGGATAAATAAAAAAAAAAATATTTTTATATAAATTTATATTTATTAGTATTAAAAAATTTTGTTTTATAATATGGAGGGGGGGGGAGGCGTCATAAGATTAAATATTTTTAAGGGAGGCGTGGTAACATAAAGTTTGGAAACCACTGTTATAGATAATTAAATTAGTAATCATTGTGCTAAAGTATAATTAATTTTTTGCCTTTATTAATTTGCTGAAACCTTTCAAATAAAATGAACTAAAATGCTTGTTTCCCTATAGGCAGAACTAACGCCATCTCTTGCCGCCTAGAGTAACCAGCTTCTGAATTGGCTAATAACGGTTTTTCGAGACGGCCTTTTTGATAGAATTTCAGAAGGAAGAAAGTGGATATTTTTTTTTCAAACACAGTTGAAATGTTCCCCTCCCGTTCCTCTTCAGGTCGAATCTAAGAAACAAAATAAAAGGGAAAATATTTTTAAATTGATCTAATAATTTTTTGTTCAAGTAATTTATTCAGACGATAACACACAAATTGACATTTATAAAAGCATTTTCTTTTCTTTCATTATTATTATTTTTTGTTTAAATTAATTAATTTATTTTTCTTATACAATATTTAAACATAATTATCATAGCAAAGGATGTTTGCTTTCTATTTTTCGTTTTTTAAATTTATTTATTTTTAAATAAATCAACAAGATATAATGATTAATTAAATAAAAACTATTAATATTATAAATTGTGACCATCTGAGATCATTTTATCGATCTATTAGTACAGGGGTGTCAAATAAACTGCCTTTCAGGCAAATTTTGCGGTCCTCATCCAATCTCCATATACAACTGCTATCGCTATTCTTTATAGGATCCTATTTAGAAGTCAAATTCGGATAAAAATTTTAATACATTAATATAATTTGTTAAAATAGGATTGTCTCTTATTTACCCTCTGATTATCTGTATAAACTGTGTCAATTTTGTGCGAGAAAGATGGAGTATATGCTGGAGAGAGGCACTTCCCCCTCCATCTTAATCGTTTCAATCAGATATCGTTTGTCCATGCAATTAGCAGACAAAGGGCGTTGCCTGCCTTTCCGCGATGCACGGGTCACAATTTAACTAATATATTATCAATACCGTCTTAGATGTTCATTAGTAACAAAATATTCTCGTAATTTTTGAGTTGTGTTCGAATTTGACACCCCTGAATAAGAATAACAAGAGAAGGTCATTATTGACATTTTTTTTCTTGAAAATTTTTTTCTCTTCTTTTTTTTCAATTAAATCAATCTAAATTCACAAAACTTATCTATAATTATATTTCAAAAAAATATACAAATTTTTTTTTGTAAATTATTATTTTTTAATAACAAAAAAAAAAAAAAAAACATAGTTAAGAGAAATAAATATATACACTTAATATTAGTTTTTGAACTTTATAATTAATAATTTTAATATAAGTAAGTAGGTGCATTAGATATCGATTTTATCGATTTTTTTTTTTAAATCCTATTTTTCTTGACCCGTAAAATAAAATATTTTATGAAATATATAAAAAATTGTTAATTTTTTTTTTTAAGATATTGACACTTAATTACAATAATATTATTCTAATTCAAAATAATAATAAACATTTTTCTAAAATTATGACTTAGACTACAATATGCTGATTATTGATTACCCATCATATTTACATACAATACACAAATTTATTTTGCATGCAAAACGAAATTTTTTTTTTTTAATTTTCTTTTTTATTTAGAATTATAACTAAGTTACTTTGTTTTCGAGTTAATTGAATACCTTGTTTAGAAGGTGATTGGAGGACTTTGTCTTGTGTGAGGGGTTGGGGGGAGGGTGAGGGGGTAGGAAGTTAAAATGACTTTGGGGTATTTTTATGCCATATGGTTACTTCAGTCTGTCAGTTTATCAGATCATACTTAAAGTATTATAATATTTCGGAAATAGAAGGTGTTTTAAATAATGAAATGTTATTATTGTCTATTTTATAATAAAAATTTATTAGAAAAGTATTAAGAGGAGAAGGGTAGTTTTTTGTGGATAAATTATTACTTGCTGGAAAGTAGGCAACTCAAGATACTTTTCGACTAATTGTTTCTAAGCTTCTTTAATCAGAATCTACCCTCATTTGTAGATTTTTTTAAATTAAATTTATTTAGGGTATTTTTTGGTAGCTGAGGCCATTTATAATAAAATCAATATTTTAAAAATTATTTATTTGGTAACTAATTTTTCTGTATTTAAGGTGCGCGTCTCGGGGTGCTAATTTTGGGAGATTCCAGCGGCCACAATTTTGAAGCTATCGACCTCAATTTTTTTTTAAATTAAAGCTATTTAAAATATCTACAACTTATAGAAGCCCTTTTTTTGATTTTCGAAAAAATAAAATCTTTTTTAGATTAATCGCATTAAATAAAAGATATTTTTAAAAAATTTGCTCTATATCTTATAGATAAAAATAAATTAGTAATCATTGTGTTAAAAAATAATTAATTTTTTACCCTTAATTAATTAGCTGAAATCTTTCAAATGAAATGGAATAAATCCCTTGTTTTCCCAAGGGAAAAACTAACGTCATTTCTTGCCGTCTCGAGTAACTCGGTACTGAATCGTCTTCTAACGGCTTTTCGAGACTCGCACCTTAAACAAAGCTAAAAAGATTTCATAATAAGGTTGCCTATCTACAGGCGTTTTGTTAGGCTGAACGCACACCAATTGAGCAAAACTGCTCAATCCAATCGCACATTAATAATAAAATTTAAATGTCCCTCAGGGTGATGTTACTTCAGTTTGAACCGAAAGAGGGAAATTCAGCAAACGATTATCTCTAATTGGGGCCTTTAAACACGTTGCTTTAAATTCTTATTTTTAATTACACTAGTCGACAAAAATGAACTTTTTTCTTTCACAAGAATGAAGATATGAAATTCTAGAAGTATTTTTCATGCTGAATTCAAATATCAATTCAGTTTTCCCCATCAGGCACAGTTTTAGAGATATAGAGCAAAATAGATTTTAGTCGAAAATGGGCTCTAAAACGGCTTTTATTTAAAATGTTCAAATTATTTTTAACGGGACACCCCGTCAAATTATGCAGATAGTTAGAATACATATAAATTTTAAGTTTCATCCCAATCGGAGGTCATTTAGACGTGCCGCAAACGGCTTAAAGTTTAGAAAACTCGAAATTTTCAAGATTTTTTTGCTTTGGTCACCCCTAATACAATTTTAGAGATCCCTGAATGAAAAAAACATATATGTACGATATTCTATAGTTCTTTGGCTTTCTAAAAAGCATTCATTCGTAAAAATCTGTTAATTATTAACGAAATTATTAATAAAAACGTGAGCAAAGAAAAAACACAAGTACATTCACTGGACAAAAAAAATGGACCTCTTGTTCTTTTAGAAGTATAAAGAAAGATATGAGATTCAAAAAATATTTTTTTTAATAATATATAATTAAGTTAGGGCCCGTGACCCGATGCTCAGAGAGGATACATTAACTTCTCGTGGATAGGGTTCGCTTTTTAATTCAATTGAAGTCCATTTTTTTCGACCAGTGAGTGTACTTGTGTTTTTTCTTTGCTCACGTTTTTATTAATAATTTCGTTAATAATTAACAGATTTTTACGAATGAATGCTTTTTAGAAAGCCAAAGAACTATAGAATATCGTACATATATGTTTTTTCATTCAGGGATCTCTAAAATTGTATTAGGGTGACCAAAGCAAAAAATCTTGAAAATTTCGAGTTTTCAAACTTTAAGCCGTTTGCGGCACGTCTAAATGACCTCCGATTGGGATGAAACTTAAAATTTATATGTATTCTAACTATCTGCATAATTTGACGGGGTGTCCCGTTAAAAATAATTTGAACATTTTAAATAAAAGCCGTTTTAGAGCCCATTTTCGACTAAAATCTATTTTGCTCTATATCTCTAAAACTGTGCCTGATGGAAAAATTCTAACTACATATCTGAATTCAGAATGAAAAAATGCACTAGGGTCACTAATCAGATTTCTTGTGAAAAAAACCTTGTCGACTAGTGTTATTTTTCAAAAATTGGAGATAATTTTAAACTGACTAAAAACGAAAAATCTTGAATAAGCAGGCCTATATATGCCTAACTAATCTTATATAAAAAAAGTGAGAATAAATAAAATGAATGAAATATTAATTTAACCTAAAATTTTATAACACGATTGAGCAACCCCCTCGAACCTCCTATAATTCCTACCTACTCTTTTCCTCTATAATTTTTTTAAATATTAGAAAAAATTCTATTTTTAACTTAAAATGATTTTTTTCACCTAATCCGAAATATTATAAAAATTCTTACGAGAGAAAAATACTTTTTTCTTATCCATTCTTTTTTCTCTCTCTCTCTCTCTCCCTCTCTCTCAATAGGCTAACCAAGTTAGCTCACAAAAAATACTACCTTTGTTTATTTTTGAAAAAGAAATAGGAAATATTTACAAATAACACAATGGAAAATATGCTTTATATATCACATTCATTGCATTGTAATAAAAGACAGATACTAATTGAAATACAAATTAAATACAAATAAATATTATTAATTCGTAAGATAAAAATACCACATGAATAAATAGTAAGCTTAAGCGAAAACAATTGAAAATTCGTTTTTAGTTTTGTTGATAATTATGAGATTTTTCTGACTCCAAAGTGTTTTTTTATTATCCTATAAAAAAATGTATTTATTTATTAATTAAATAATTTATTTTTTTAAATAAATACTCATTAAAATTTTACTTTGGTAATTAATGATTTTAAAGAATACAAACAAATTATTGATTTGAATGAATGAATAATTAAAACATTTATATTTTTCATAATGAAAATAAAATAATTTCTAATAATATTTTTTTTTTTTTTTGAAAATAATTTTATAATCATTTTTTTAAATTACTAAATTATAAACTTATAATCAGAGACGCCGAGTACTTCCATTCAAAATGGGTAGGAATAAACAATGCCGTCATTTCAACTTTTGCTGGGAGATGGGAGGGGAGCAAACCTTTTTTCTTAAATTCTTTATGGGGACAAACTTTTTTTTTCTTAAATTTCCCAATTACTTCATTACTTCAAAATTTAATTATAACAACCAAAACATGCCCTCGGATTTGGTGTAGTTGGTAGCTCTTTTATACCAAGGGTCTCAGATTCAGAGCGCCAAGTAGTCTGATGATTTTATTTAAGTCATTTAGATACCAAATGGCTTAAATAAGAATGCCTGGAACCCTAATTACATATATATTCAAATAACGGTTATCGTCAAAAGTCTTATATGGCCTAAGTTGCCGGAAAGACTGTGTGTGTGTGTGAGTTTGAATGAGAAAAAAGTGTGAGTGTTTTTTTATTAAAAAAAAAAAAAAATATCACCATTTTATGTATATTTTTAAATTATTTAATTAGAAAAAGATAAAATTAAAAGAAATCAGGAGCTTTGGGGAAGGGAGTAAATGCCCTCTTCTAACCGCCCTACTTTTTCTTTAGTTTACTTTTAAGCCTGTAGATTAGTATTTGATTTTTTTTGCAAAATTTTGGAAAAAATTGCTTAATAAAACAGTAGTTTAAAAATAAAGGTTATTAATTCAAAAACTACTTTTTTGGAGGGATCGTTTAAGCATCCCTCTTGATAAATATTTGATTCTACCCCCGGCGCCACTGCTTAATAAATAAAATGAAATTTTTATAATAATAATAAGCCTATAGTAGATAATGCTTTTTTGGAACACAAGTTCCATATCATAATAATGCTAAGGAAATATTAATTGAATTTTAGGAAATAAATTGCTGAGAAAGAAGTATAATTTCTTAAGTAGAAATTTTACTAAGAACTAAGCTTTTATAAGAGAAATAAAAGATAAGCAAAGTTTTAATTATTATCAACAACTTAATTTTTTTAGATATTAAAATAATATAAGTTCCTTGTGGTCAGGGATGGGCAAGATCGCGATCATTTTGGATTTAAATCCGAAGATCCGTTCCGATCAAGGATTTTCGGATTTGGTTAGAAATCCTTTTTTTGGGGAGGATCCTGGATCAGGATCCTTTTCAAAAGATTAGCAATCGTCGATTTTTGCGATCCTTTTCAAACGATTGCCAATCCTTTAAATGTTTTACTTTTTAATAAATATTTATATCCCTGTTGTGATGCCAAAAAGGGGGAAGAGAGAGATACAAAATTTGATATTTGAAAACCAAAACTCTATTTTCAGTGTTGTGGTTGCCTTCTCTTAGAGAGTTATTGGGATTTAAATGATAAATGTGAAGATTGAAAATATAAGTTTATTGTAAAAATGTTTAAACAAGGTGGTCAGACACTGATGAGTTCGAGAGAGAGAATCCTCGCCAGGGAGTGGGGGATGGCCTTTTATAAGATTTTTCCAGATAGTAATCCCCCAGTTCCGTGGGAACAGACATACACATGTAAAGATTCCAAACCCTAAATTTGCACTTTTCTATGGGAATCTTTGCATGTGTTTCTTGTTCTAGCAAAATATCAAATTTTACCTTTCGAATATATTTAAAAATAGAGTATTGATTTTCAAATATTAAATTTTGTTAAAGAGAAAAGAAAAACGTTTATTTTCAGAATTTGTTTTTATTTCGTTAGTAAGGCAATATTTATATATTTCGGAGACCTAACGGCACTCCTTCCTCAGTGGATTTCCCTCAATTCACCACATTACGGCCTATAATTGAGGAGAATTAAATTTTGTATCACTCTCTCCCCCTCTTTTTGGCTTCACAATATCTCTTTCATTCGCCTAAAAATCCGAATCGGATTTTCGGATCACGGATCTAGATTTACGGATCGGAAAAGCGATTCTTTTTCTAAATCGGATCGGATTCTCCAAACTGCCCGGATCTGCGGATCGGATCACCCATCTCTGCTTGTAGTATTTGCTACCCTAGCATTCTCAATTTTTAATTATATATTATTTACGATAATATTTATTTATATCAATTGTTTTTAAATAAATTTTGATCGATATTTTGATTAAATATATTAAGTTAAAAGTTGCAAAGCGATAGCTCCAGATCAAGCAATATCTACTATATGAATATATATATATTGTTAAAATTTTTAAATAATTATTCATTCAATAATTAGATTATGTATATTCGAGTTTTCAATCTGAATTTCGTCCTATACCATCTTTTCCCTAAGAACTATCTTTATTTTATGTGGAATAATTCATAGTCCATCAAATACAATAAATTAATTAATTCTATAATTATTTATAATTCGGAATTAACTAAACTCTCTCTTATTTGGCGTTCATTATACATAAGTGAATTCATAGATGTATAATGTGCGTCAAATCTTATGGGCAAAAGAAATGCAAAATTCTTAAATAAAAATTATGAAAAAAACATAATGTTAGGATTAATATATACAGGTGTAATATAGATGCTGAAAATAATTATTATATTTAATACTATATAGTAATAGTACGATGGTTTATTACACACACACTCGCGCCGAGAATATTATTTAAAACTGATGATATAAATTAAAAGAGATTGGAAGTGGATGAATCCGATCGGAGGAATCTTCACGAGGTGTCCATATTTTGGTCGGACAGCACAGCATTCTCTTGACTTGATAGCCCTAAAAAAAAACAAAATTTTTTTTTATTATATAGGTCCTACATATCCAAGTTCTTTTCTATTAGAAAATATATATACAGAAGATAATCATTTATCCTAAACTTATTGCCCCCACATTTAAATTCTTTAGTCATAAAGAATTCCATCTAAAATCCCTTCTATTTATTAAAAATGTTTGCATGCTAATACCTTAGGCGTAAATAAGGATTGGGAGGGTTAAAATTTAAACTATAAGGCTAGGAAAAAGATTAAATATAAAATTATCACTCCTTAAAGAGAGAGGATTTTGAAGACTTATTAACAATACAACTTTCTTATGGTTAACAGGCTTTTCTTAAAGCTACTTTAACCTTCCAATATATAACCAAGTTTATTAATAGATAGACCTTGAGACAGGCCTTAGTAAAAAATCCTTTTATTTATAGAGAAAGTTGAAAATTAATAATTTTAAAAATTTTTATAATAAATAAATATCATGACACTATGATTACTATTTTCTTACAACCCCAAGTTGAATGGTTACACCCATAATGTAGATTTCATAATTAAATTTTAAATAGCATATTTCAACAATGAAAGAAATTAAGTGACTCAAAATCAGGAAAGAATTTATTATTATTTATTTAAATCTATTGCTTCACTTGTAGAAATTAGTTCGAGCTTACTTCCCGGAAGGCAAACAACTCAAATGACCAAATCATTTTTCGATTAATTGCTTGGGAGCTGCTTTAGATATTTTCCAAAGGTTCTAGAAGAGCTATAAAGAAATTATCCTCTAGATGAATTTGTCATGCCTACCTTTCAGTAAAGAAACATGAACTAATTTATTCAGTTTGTAATACCTTTGAGTTCGCATGCGCCCTGGAACTTGGTCTCAATTACGAAGCCGGTGGCACAGGCCTCCTTTATCATATGACACCAGGAGTGGTAGGTGCGATTGTTAGTGCCGCATATGGGCTGATTCGGGACGCGTTTTTTGTTGCCGCCGGTGCTTGTGCTGCCGTTGTTGGGTGATGTTGGAATGCCGGGGTTGCACCGGTAGCTGCAGGTGACGCATCGGGGCATTCCGGTCGCCAAATCCTCCAGGCATGACTGTCTGTCTCGACAATGGATTGTCCGACAGGTTGCCTGCGCTACACGCCCCCGCACAGCTTCACTCAAAACTTGCTTCATTCTCTCGATTACTTCTAATACTTAGGTATATAATTACTTTGATTTTTCAGTGGGACTTGAACCCACTCAACGCGCTTAAAATCAGGTTCAAAAACCGAAAAGAAGAAAAAAACATATTCCTCTTTCCAATAAATTTATATTTTTATTTAATAAAATATCTAAAAAAGAAAAGAAGGGGGGAGGGAATATACAATTCCTGAACCGGAAGTCAGCCGCTAGCGGTTTATATTATATAGTATGATCTTATGACATTCATGTACTATGCAGAATGAAAGAAATAGTCCTTTTTTTGACTTATATAATAGGTAAATGTTTCAAAGTCATAATAAATTTTAAAAAATATAATAAGTTAAGATTTTATATTAAGAAAATATCGTATTGAATAATACTAACAATGTGGACTCACCCTTACACCTTCCTCTATATGCCACGGGAATCGCCCTGCCTTTGTGACAAGCTGCCTCTCGCAAATGACAAGCACTCGGATATGTGATCCCATCGACTCCGCAAACTGGCTTCCCACCTCCCTCAGCAGTAGGACAACGACGGGCTCCACATCGCACACAATGAGGACTCATGTTTTGGTCGAGAAGACAATGTTTTCCAGCAGGGCAGACGATCCTGTCGCAGGATCCTGCGTGAGCAGCGGGGACAAGTAGGTCACCACTGATCTGCACGCCGCATCCGTTTCCACCCTCCCAAAAAGCCAGTGGCTCTCAAAAAAAAATTTTGTTTCAAATCTAATTTTATAAACTTAAATTAATTGTTATTTTTAAAAGAAAATTTGAAATTTAAATAATAGTCTAAAAAATTAAATTTAAATGAGAACCACTGATAATTAGATGATCCCAAACTCACTCTGACAATGTCCGTAATAGGCGACGGCGAGTGAAGTGATTCTTTTACGGCAAGCCCTCTTCTTAAGTCGACATAGAGTCAAGTAGGTCCTTCCATCGGTGCCACAAACTGGACCAGATCCACTTCCGGAATTAGCAGATCCAAGCGGATTTCGATTTCGATTTCCACCTCCACCTCGGCAATCCGGTGCGCATACGCATTTTGGACGACCCTTACGGACTACACATCGACGTCCCTCGCCACAGTCCACTCCCAAGCATGTTTCTAAAAAAATAAATTACGGTAAATTGAACCTCAAGCAAGAAGTGAGTATGATCAGTTGCAAGATGGCTGACCTCGACAAGGTTGACAAGCGACTCCTCCTCCGAGAATTCGCCAGAAGAACAAAGTTCCAGGATCATATTCCTCTGCACTCCAAGCCGTAGCCGCCCCAGTGCCAGAATGGCAGCATTGCTCCCGAGTTGACTTCTCGCTAAACAATTCCGTGCATCGTCCGCCGCGACCCACTGAGGACCAGCAATATCCTCCTGTCAAAAAAAGCATTCAGAAACATTAGATATGCCTAATGATTATTTTTGTTATTTTTTCTGATCTACAATAAATATAATGTTTTATTAAAATTGTTTAATGATTGCCCCTGGACCGTAGCACAGAGGTAGAGTTATTGCATCTTGTGCTAAGAGTCAGGTGATCGCATTCCGTCTCAAAAAATTTATTTCAATTGAAATGGCTACCAATCAATTGAAATAGGAATAAGGTCTCCGATTCTGAAGTAATATAATTGTAATCTAAAATTAATTAGGTTTTAAACGTACTATTTTACATAATCATGTATTTATTTATTTATTTATTCAAATTCATATTTGAATAAATGAATAGCCTATAATAAAAATTAATTAAATAAAATTAATATTACTTATTAAGTAATAGTTATTTATAAATATATAGTCATTCATTTTGCACAATATTCCAACTTCCTTGCCAAAGGTGTACACAATAAATAAATGAATGCGCCATTTTTGTCAAGTGAGGAAAATTATTTAATACATTTTTCATAAACTAAAACTTATTTAAAATAGAAATAGCGTGAATAATTTAATGACTTTCTATGACTTGCTGTTGACTTGGAATTAAGTGTTTCATATATCACATTTTCAGTGAATGGAATTTTAAAATCTATCAATTGTTGTTATTGGTTTGTCTGCTTCCTAAAAAATTATTTATCATTAATAAATGTGCTTAAAAATTCTGAACAAAGGTTGTATTTATGTGAGTTTCACGAGGGTAAAAAAGTATTAACACAAATTTAAATACTCGAGATATATTTTGGGTTGTTAACCCATCTTCAGGAGTTACAAAAAACTCCTTTTTGTAACTCCTGTTTTTTGCAAATTTGTGTTAATACTTTTTTACCCTCGTGAAACTCACATAAATACAACCTTTGTTCAAAATGTTTCACTTAAAACCCACACCGCAATCCTTAAATTTAATTAAAAATTCTGGTTGCAACTGCTTTTCTCTCTGAATTTTATCTTAAATCTAAAAATCCATTTTTTTTCATTGCTTATTCGATTGTCTCTCAAAGAAGGGATTTATTATGTTGTTGTTCTTCTATCAACTTTTTATATAATTTTTAGTTTCTGCGTAGATAGAGACTAGGTAGCTTCCTTTCCTTCACTTGAACAAATTAAAAATAGAAAAAATAAAAATAACAAAATAGCTTGGTTATATTTTTATTAGTTGGATAAATCAAAGATAGAATGAATATATTTAACTCAAAGAGAGAGAAATAGGCGAAGAAAAAAAAAAAAAAAAAATTGAAGAGAATGTGAGATAAATAAAATTTTAGAAAGGACAAACGAAAAAAAAAAAATGGTTAAAAGAAAATGTTGCTTGAGATAAATTAATTTTAAGGATTTGAAATAGGTTTTCTTCTAATAAATAGAAATGGCCTTCGATGCCCAAAAGACTTTAAAAACTAATTCAAAGAAAAAATTCTGGTGTGAGTGATCGCACACCTTCGGTAATTGAAAGTTGTGTTCTGTGCTTGTCACACCAGATTTTTTTTGTTTTGAGATATATTTAGTTTACATCGGCATACATGTATTAATCAAGATGTAAAATTTATAAAAAAGGGAAAATATTTATATTTTATGGCAACCATTTCTCCTATCTTCCCTATCAAGTCCAAAGAGTAAAGTGTGCTTCAAACAATTTTGAGGGCAAAATGAGAATATACATTTTAAAGAGCGGATGCCAAAACTACTTAAAATAATAAATTAATCAGGACGATTGGTTAGAATCTAAAAAAAATATTTTTACTTTCTCTTAAGGCTTTAGGGGGGCTGGCCCCTGGGCCCCCCTGAGGCCGCCACTGGTTTATATATAGAGAGAAAGTATTGGATTAATGTCTAAAATTCGGATGTCGAGACTTCATGTAAGAAATATTTATTAATAAATATTACTGTTTTACTTTTTTACATCAATAAATTTTAGATCTCATTAAGTGCATTGACTTACTGGAAGATAGTCAACCTAAATGACTGATTTAATTCCCACTCAGACACAACCATACACACAATTTACGGCATATGGCCATTCAAGACTTAAACGATACTCATAATTTTATTAATATATATTTATTGGGGGTCCAGGCATTCTTATTTAAGCCATTTGGTTAATTTTAATTAATTGCTTCAAGAGCGAAAAATATACAAAAGTTGGTTATTCAAAGTCAAGGTTTTGTTATTTTGTTATTTTGCCTTCTAGGAAGAAAATAATATTATATAAAAAAAAATTTCAAAAATTTCCTGTTTATTTTTGGGTTCTCAAATTTATGCCTTGATTGATTTTTGATTTGAAGTTCTGGGGCTTCTCTGCACTTCGACCTTATATATCTATTGTGCTTCCCGTATCACTTTCCGGGTACAAGGCAAGAGGGGTAATTACCCTCCTCCGAGATTTGAGAAAAATATTTTTGGGAAAAAATTTTATTTTTACT
>JAKCPI010001197.1:0-79399 GCA_023213315.1 Euborellia annulipes
TCGTTGCGGTCGATCCCTAACACACCTAGACAGTATATGTCAGCTTTCGAAAAGTCAAAACAACACCGCAGTGTGACACCTGCCAAGCTAGGAGGATATTGGGATGGGTATTCTCCCCAACCAAAAACAATAGCGATATACGGCTATATATGTGAAGCTAGTGGATCTCACAGATCCATGTGTGACTAGCCGAGTGTTAAATTAATATAAATAATGAATCTAAAACAGATCTCGAAAGATACATTTTAACTTACAGGAGTAAGATGAGAATCATTAATGAAGAGTTTTTTGTTCCTTCTCTAAAATCGGCAAATTATCATCCACATCAAGAACTGGAACAAACAAAGTCTCGATATTTAGTAGAGACTAAGCCTTGATCTTTCTTGTAAACTTTGCACTCAATTGTGATCCTGATTGGGTTGGGAGTATCTTCGGGATTCCGTGCTCGAAGTCTTTCTCTGTCTATTCGACTTATAGAGAAAAGAGAAGCTCCTGGTGTATTATCCACATCGAACTTGTCTTCACCTATAATCCAGAATTTATTTAATGACTTTAGACTCATGAAATAACATGTTATTAAGACGTGGACTTAGGCAAAGGGAAATAAATAAAAACTTTATTTAAAAAAAGTGTCCACAAAATTTCTTAACCTTAAGAAATAAAAAATTTCAACTCCAAAACGCCTAGATAAAGTTTATTTTAGCTCCATTGATATTATATATTATTCATTTAATATTTAAGTTCATTTTTTTATTCTATAGTTTGTAATTTTATTATATTTTTTTGTCGTTTAATATAGGAAACCTGTTTCCATTGGAGTACTTGCCGGTTTGGTTCTAAAAAGCCATATTCTACAAGTATTTTTACTATTTTTGACTTTTAATTGAGTAAAATTGATCCATCCTTGTCGGGTTCAATTTGAAGACCCAAATAGTGATTGACGTCTTCTAAATCTTTAATATCAAAAATATTTTTGAAGTTCACTACTTACTTTCCGAGTTGCTCCCGGAGATTCACCACTAACAGTAAAAATATATGTTATTTTTCCGTCCTTTTCTTGAATACAGACAGTGGTCAGCATTTCTTCGAAGTAATCCAAGATGATGAAAAGCATCAGTATCTTTCTTATTCCAAATATAAGCTGATTGCTTTAAACCATCTATCTATTTATATCTTCTTTTTATTACTTTATCCTCATAACCAGGCAATTCAAAACCTCTTGACTGGTCCATATAAATTTCTTCATTTAATTCTCCATTTAGATAAGGACTTTTAACATCTAAATGCCGGACATGGAGTTTCATTTGAGCAGCTAAAGCTACTAAAACTCTGATTGTTTTATGTTTTATCACAGGAGCAGAGGTTTCGTCGTAATTTTCTCCATATTCTTGAAGAAAAACGAGATTTACCCAAGTGTCAACTTGACCTTCTCTATTCAATTTTGTTTTAAATACCCACTTGCCCAATAACAAGTTCTTGCCTAGTGAAAGATTTGAAAATTCCCAAACTTGGTGTTGATTAAGTGATTTTATTTCTTCACAAGCAGCTTAAATTCACAATTCGGGCTCTCATTTGGATAAATCCATGATGTCTCCCCATGTCTTCGGTTCATTAATATTTTATCTTTGTACTTTTATAGGATAGCCCCCACAGAAGGAATATTCCTCTTTAAGAGGGGAGGATTGCATCTTACTGGAGGTTCTTGATTCGAGATTTCAACATTTTCTGATTCGAGATTTCAACATTTTTCTGATTCATTTTCTTCCCTCATCAAGATTGACTTCGTTTAGAACTCTCTCCGAAAGAAAATTAATAGACTTTTCAGCATCACATGGGATAAATATATTCAAATCTTCTTCGTCTTATATTCTTAATTTTCAATGATTCTCTCGGATCTAGACTCTGGCTGTCTTCAGGTTCAAAATCTGATACCCTTTTGCTGTTGCCATCGTATCCAACAAGAACACCTTGTTAGCTCTTGTCGTCCCATTTTCTTCTCTTTTGTTTGGGTATGAGTGTAAATACATTTGACCCAAATACTTTTAAATGTTTCAAGTTTTGATTCAAGAAATAATTCTACTGGAGTCTTATCAATACTACGGTTCGTCATACGATATTGCAAATATGTTGCAGCGATAATATCAAAGAGCTTATTACTTCCCAAGTAGATCATTATTTGTTTGACAAACTTGATATCTTCTTGCTTTTTTCAATGGATAAAATAACCTGTGTATAGCGCAGGAAAATAAACCCCTAGTGTCCATCGAACAAGCCAAATTTTGCCAGAAAAAAGTATATAAAATAAAATATACATTGAATGCAAGATTTGAAATAACAAGATATATTTAATAAATATATATACCTTTAGTGAGTGTGTATTTGTAAATGAACATGTTGCATTCAAAGGGTGGTCCTCGGCCAATTTGTCCTATTTTAGAAGCTTTACTCTCTTCAAATATTTGATAGTGGACGGAATCCCAAAAACAGTAGTGCTAAAAATAAGGTTCATTCTAAATATAGAATTAATTTATTAAAAGAAAATTTATAAAGAGAGCATCGATTTTTAGTAATAGCTTCTGACCTTTCAAGTTCAAAAAACATCAATAAATCGCTTTTACTATTAGACAGCAAAGCAAGCAAATTTTTTATAGATCATAATTACTAGTGGAAATAATTGGTTTGCAAATATTTAACCAGGAAAAGATTAATCAATAATTCTGACTTAATATATATTATTTTTATCATTCCGTCAATCGAAGAAATAATCTAAAAATAAATTTACTCGTATAATCATTTTTAAAGACAAGACTAACCTGCTAAATTAATAGGATAATACTAAAGATTAAAAGCAAATTTTAATCATAGTCGGGGCCGCTGATAGATAAAGGTAAAGTTCTTATCTAACCTCTCAATCATAGGTTTAGGAAGTGTGGGGGGGGGGGATTGGGAACGAGTATCGTTTTGACCCCATAATTATTTTTATGAAAACAATATAAAATCGAAAACTAAATAAGTCATTTTTCATATTCAGAAATATGAAAAATTAAAATATAATCAAAATTTGTTCATAATTGAGAATATTCTTCTATACTATTATATAAAAGACAAAGTCTGTCTGTCTGTCTGTTTGTAACGCATAGACTCGGAAACTACTGGACCGATTTTCATGCAGTTTTTTTATAATGGATAGATAATTTTCTAGGATGGTATAATGATAGCCTAATATCATTATATCAAATTAGGGGTAGGAAACCCCCCTTGTCAGGGGTTCACAAATCTCCCATAGGAAGTCATTGGAAAACAACTCGATTTCTTTAAAATGAAAAATAAAAACTCTTCCTCCCCCTAAAATTCGACATTTCAAAAAGTTTTTTCGCTCTATGCCCCCCCCCCCCCCCCTAAAATTAATTTTTTTTTATTTTTCTCCCGATTTTAATAAAATTTAAAATGAGGCTTCTCTAGAGTGTAAATAATAGAAAAATGGTATTCCAGCCCTCATAAAGTTCTATCAGTCCTACCACCCCTCCCCTATCTCCCCTTAAAATTTATTTTCCAATCGATTTTTACTTTCTTAAATTTTAATGATAAATTTGGAGAACTGGGCTCGATAGGAGCCAACACCGAAGATTCATATTAAGTTATAATTTTTTTTTTTTTTTAGTCTTTTTCGTATTTCAAAGAAATTAAGAAGGCGTCGGCTTTTTTTGTTCTCGTATTAAAGCAAACCATGCTATTGCAGAATTATACTAAATATTCCAAGAGGAAAGATTTTGTACTCACTTCATGGTCTAGTTGATCACAGTCCAGAGAATCTAACATAAGGATTCTCAGATTAAGTACCGCATAAGCAAAATGTTTCATGAAATTGGCCCTCACTTTTACCGTGGTCTCTATAAACAAAATAAAATTATGATAAGTTTAATTTATCAGAAATTATATTTTTAAGGTATTTTTCGGCATCGAAGGCCATTCACACCCCGTCCTTATTTAGTTTAATTGTTTGGTAGCCAATTCAATTTAAATAAAATTTTGTCGCATGGGACGGGATACGAACCCGGGACCCTTGGTACAAATGCTAAGCACTACACTTTAATAGGGATTATTTATACAAAAAAATATCGTCTTTATATAATAAATTAATTTCTGAGAAATTCTCTGACGTCATTCCAGTTTTTTTTTTTGGAGGGGCAAATTTTTTTTTTACTTCCTGTGATAGTTAATTTATATATTATACATATAAACATATTTATACCTCTATATTTTTATCTATATCATCTTCTATTCTTGCTTATAAAGAGAGAGTGTGAATTTATTTGCATTTAGGGGCTATGCTCGGAATTTACTATTTTCTTCCAAAACCTTGGAGGGGGTGGGGCAAATGCCCCCTGCCTCCCCCAAATGACGTCCCTGCTCTAATTAGGTATAGGATATGTTTACTCGTACTATTAACTTATATTATAATAAAGTTTACCTTTAAAGCCACTCTTGTCTTGCATATCATCTATTACATTGTTATTTAAATAAACAAGTCCGCGATTATTTATAGTAAACCATTGAGATGTAGAATACTCAATATTATAAGATATTCTGTTTTCTTGGAAATTAATAGAATTCCAATTGGCGAATAAATTAGTTTCAATGCATCTAGCTTTCAATTCAACCAAAGGTCGGAAAAGGCCTTCAACTGTGTCTTCTAAAGTTAAATTGACACTCGACATTGGGAAGTACAACAAACCGACCTCAAGATCTTCATTGCGTGTTGAAGATCCGTCTGAAACAAAAGAAAAATATAGTAAAAATATACTTAAATGAAAATTAGTTGCTAATTATTAAAACAAAAATGGCGTTACAAAGCTAAATTACAAAATTAAATTGATACTGGCGATCGAAGGCACTAGTTGAAACATATTCATATGGGAAATATAAATTATACACTAGGTTATTTGTTTCAATTAATTTTATTGACTTAATACGTATTTCGACAAAAGTATACATATGTCATATGAAAATGACACACCTAGTGTCGAAATACGTATTAAGTCAATAAAATTAATCGAAAAAAATAAATAAATTAATTAATACGTATTTCGACAGAGGTTTACATATGACATAACTTCAGAAGATGAAACATCTAGTGTCTAAAGAAGTGAATAAAATAAATTGAAACAAATAACCTAGTGTACCCTAAATTACAAACCTAAATTACAAAAAATAATTATTTCATGACTATAAATATTTTGTCTTATTATATAAACTACTTACATTCTTAACATAACGAAATGTAATCTTATAATTTTTTCTCGTAGAATGACAAACAAGGTATTTAATTTCAAAATTAAAGGAACCCCCTTGATCGAGAGTAAATCGGTGAACGAACTAGGTGTTGTTTTTGATCAGAAATTAAGCTTTAATACACACGTTGAGCAAATCGTTAGTAGAGCGTACAAAACGCTTGGTCTGGTCAAGAGAACATCATATAACTTCTCAGAGGTGTCCACAATGAAAACTCTTTATTTCTCAGTGGTTAGACCCATTTTAGAGTATGTTCCCATCGTTTGGTACCCGCACACGGAAATAACAGATCAGTGCAATCGGGAATATACAAAATAAATTTTTGAGGTATCTCTTTTATAGATCTACAGGATAATATACATACTCGGTTTCCTACTGTCAACTGTTGGAAATGTTTGGGGGTGGAATAGTTGGGCAGTAGAAGTGGCTCAGTCGGTTTAAATAGGCTGCATAAGATTATTAATGAAAGAATCGACACTCAGAGCTGTTGTCCCTTCTGGATATATTTGTACCATCTTTTAATTCGAGGCAGAGAAATCTTTTCTACATAAAACCATACATAGGAGGTGGTTGCCGGTCATCCGGTCATGACGATGAAGTCACTATCCAACAAGAGTATGAATGGAGGGTCATTAGAGTCATGACCTTAAATTTTTGTGTTTTTTTCCATAAAAATTTATTTTTTTAATTTAATGTGTTATGGCTGTGGAGATTTAATCAGGAAACCGAAGGAACTTTGCAGCCAGGAGAGTAAATAAAAAATATTTTATTTTATTTTTACTTGCCGACGTTTCGGTCGTCTGCCACGACCTTCACCAGGGCCTATGATCATAACATTTATTTAGAAAAAATTAAATTAATTTACAATAATCATATAGAAAAATTTTTAACAATATTAGAAGTACTTACAAATAATTGTCAACAATACACGATCTTAGGTATTTTGATGTTTACTGTAATCATAATAGGCTATATAGTTTATATAGTAATTAATTTATGTACATATAAAAAATAAAAAAAATAATTGTATATGATTACAGTAAACATCAAGATACCTAAGATCGTGTATTGTTGACAATTATTTGTAAGTACATCTAATATTACTAAAAGTTTTTCTATATGATTATTGTAAATTAATTTAACTTTTTCTAAATAAATGTTATGATCATAGGCTCTGATGAAGGTCGTGACAGACGATATTTTTTTATATAATATGATAATTTTTTTTAAATAATGTAAGAGTTTTTGAATAATGGTATTTTTTTTTTTTTTTTTGTAAAGTGATATTTTTTTACGTAAATATCAATTAATTTCATGCCTTATTGTAGATTGCTTTTTTGTCGATTGTTAGAAGACAGGAGGGTGAGAAATTTTTGAAATTTTTTTATAATAAATAATCAACAGCAGGTTTATATTTTAAAAGCGAATGATGCGGTTGTTCATTACGTATTTAAAATAAATTCAATCAAAAAGTAAATTTGAATTATCTAATTAAATAACAAACCAAAAATATTAGTAATAATATTTATAAAATAATATCTAATACTGGAATATTTATAAATTCATCTAAATGCCTTTAAAAAAAAGATTTATATTTTTCGAAACTCCGTGAAGTAGTTTCTGAGTTGCAGACAAACATATTGTAGCTTTTATATAATAATATGGATTATAAATTAATCCAATGTACTGTATATTTTAATTAAAGCTTCAATTCAAATTTTATCACTTATTCATTTTGCACGGATCTTAAAAAACTTTCATAACTCAATTATAACAAAATATGAAAAAAAAAGTTTTATTTTTATTTTATTAAAAATAGAAAAAATATTTTAAAATTCATACTGTAAATATTTTTAAAATAAATAATCTTTTTTAAGGGGCAGAGCAATTTTCAAGGCAACAATTCCGACCGCTAAGCATTTTGGCTGCCTAAGCTCAAGGCATCGAGATCAGAATACAAATCCAGTTTTTTAAATAAAATATAAATATTTTTTATTGTTATAAATTTTATTTCTTATATTCTAATATATTGGCGGAACTAAATATATGTCGGCACAAAAAATCTGGTGTGACAAGCACAGAACACAACTTTCAATTATCAAAGGTAAGAGAAGTTGTGTGTTGTGAGACCAGTCACACCATATTTTTCAACTTTTGAATATTTCGATCATTTTTATATCACCCATGTTTTGAGTTTAAATTTATACATTGTTTATGAAAGATGACAAGAGATAGGGTGAAATTTATTGTGCTGTGCAGATGTATATCATCTTTTACATTTGTTTGTTCTCATTTGGGTTAGGTTTTGGATGTATGGGTCCATCTGTTGCCATAAACAAATTTCCATATAAGTATAAAATTAAAGCTGAATTATTCATTAAGATGTTTTATAGCTTTTTGGTAAATATAAACTATTTAGTATATTTGTTACACTATTAAAATCGTTGAAAAACTATATAAAATGTTCTCGGGTCTAGGCTTCATTTAAATTAAATTGATACCGTAGGCACTTGTTGAAACATAATAATATAGGGAAATTAAATTATACACATGTTTCAAATTGTTTTATTAACTGTATTTCGACACTAGGTGTGTCATTTTTATATTTTTTATTTTTATATTTTTTCGGCATTTCTCCAGGAAGGATCGGTAGGTAGCTAGGGGGGGGGGGGTTTGCGGAGTTTCAGCGCCTCCCCTGAAATCTTTTTTACTTTCTCTTAGCCTATATATGAAATATATAGGAGAGAAAGTATTGCGATCATGTCAAAAATTCGATGTCGAGATTTTGATGGATATACATGTTTTGAGGTCCCCTGAGTCCAAAAAAGTGGGTCCCGCAAATTGGTCTGTGTGTGTGTGTGTATGTAGTGTGTGTGTGTGTGTGCGTGTGTCTGTATGTGTGGACAGATTTTTAGCATGAAGGAATTGAGCTACCGGATTGAAATTTTATATTTAACTTAGGTACCTTCCCACACGCTCAAAATAAGCTTTTGAACAAAATCGGCCAAAAAGTACTAGTACTTTACTGATGTACTTTTTCAGTTTTTTTCGATTTTCTCAAAATTCCCTCCAAGGATTTTTTTTAAAATTCATAAATGAACTATTTTTTAGATGCTCTTTAAAATGTATATTCTCATTTTGCCGTTGAAATCTTCTGAAGACCACTTTACTCTTGTTCTTCATAGGAAAGATAGAAA
Source organism: Euborellia annulipes (assembly GCA_023213315.1). Lineage (NCBI taxonomy): Eukaryota > Metazoa > Arthropoda > Insecta > Dermaptera > Anisolabididae > Euborellia > Euborellia annulipes. The sequence continues at coordinate 8,490 of JAKCPI010001197.1, forward strand.
TGGTTGCCATGGTAACGGAATTTAAATCTTTTTCTTTTTATTAGATTAAAAATCAATTATTATTTAAATTCACATTTATTTTTATTTTATTTGTGTCTTTAATTGCTTAGGAGAAAACATATATCTCTCTCTCTCACTTGCAAACATTATCGTCTCTCTCTACTCTTTTTAAATTCCCTTTCCACCTTATCTTCGCATTTGGCCAATGTTAATTTCCTATAGGGATTTGTATGTTAATTTCGATTCAAAAAGGGGGTCCCCTTTAGAACTTTTTAGGCATTTAAAATTTTTTTTTCCAATTCTTATGAAATTTTGTATTTATTTACGATTCTATATTGTGTATAAAATGTCCTAATATGAGATTAAAATTTTGAAAAATAACCATAGTTTATTTGAAGCAGTCAACATTTAAAATGCAAGTTTGAAACTAAGGTGCTATCGGAAACTAAATATATCTCGACACAAAAAATCTGGTGTGACCAGCACAGTGCGCAACTTTCTCTTACCGAAGGGTAAGAGAAAGTTGTGTGCTGTGCGCCAGTCACACCAGATTTTTTACTTTCTCGTACCCTATATATGAAATATATAGGAGAGAAAGTATTGCGATCATGTCAAAAATTCGATGTCGAGATTTTGATGGATATACATGTTTTGAGGTCCCCTGAGTCCAAAAAAAGTGGGTCCCGCAAATTGGTCTGTGTGTGTGTGTGTGTGTGTCTGTGTGTCTGTGTGTGTGTAACGATTTTTAGCATGAAGGAATTGAGCTACCGGATTGAAATTTTATATTTAACTTAGGTACCTTTGAAGAATCTCAAAATAAGCTTTTGAACAAAATCGGCCAAAAAGTACTAGTACTTTACTGATGTACTTTTTCAGTTTTTTTCGATTTTCTCAAAATTCCCTCCAAGGATTTTTTTTAAAATTCATAAATCAACTATTTTTTAGATGCTCTTTAAAATGTATATTCTCATTTTGCCGTTGAAATCTTCTGAAGACCACTTTACTCTTGTTCTTCATAGGAAAGATAGAACTGGTTGCCATGGTAACGGAATTTAAATCTTTTTCTTTTTATTAGATTAAAAATCAATTATTATTTAAATTCCCATTTTTTTTTATTTTTTTTCTGTCTTTAATTGTTTCCGGGAAAACATATATCACTCTCTCTCTCTCTCTCTCTCTCTCTCTATAAATAATGAGTTGCTGAAAATAATGTGTGAATGTGTGTATGAGTGTTGAGTGTGAATGAGAAAAAAGTGTGAGTGTTTAAAAACAATAAAAAACTAATTTTTTTTTCAATGACACCTACACTCCCCCTCCCCTTTCAACAGCTTATATTCTCCCTCTACCCTTAGTGAAATACAAAATATTTAATTTCATATTCAATCGTTTTTCGCAGTCAAATTATTTGTTTCTATCATTTTTTTTTCAACGATAAAATGTATAATAATTACCTTTAATAAGACGCTCAAGAGGGTGTGCTGGTTGACGGGGTGGTCAGGGTGGGTTACACTATATTAATCATTCACTTTGATTCATTTGAAACACAACTTGATAAGAGAGCAAGCAGTAGGCGCGCCTGGCGTCAGGCCACACACTGGACTGAACGAGAATCTCGACTCTCTCTCTGTTTGTTTAGGAAAAAAACAGATGAACATAACAATTCCCTTTTTATTAAAAGTAAAAAAATACCTTTTGCTCTAATCTAACTTTATTTATAACTGGAAAAGAATGTCAACAAGTGATTTGGAATATTCCAAGGCCTTTCTTAAATAATCAACCCTTCATCCCCCCACCCCTAATCAAATAATAATCAACGCTATTTTTTGAATGTTTTCTATTTATTTGGCTTCGATTTAGTTATAAAAAAACATTTTTTTTTCAATTTTTCACCCCCTTATCCAATCCTAATAAATAAAATAATTAACAATGCTATCGCCTTCGGCGAGCTTCGCGTCTAGTCAGAAAGAAATTAAAACCCTGAAAAACTTCCCTGAATCCGCCTTTGGGTTTTACACATAGTATAATTTTCTAGAATGAGTCTTACTTTAGGCCAGTGGTTTCTAAACTTTATGTTACAACGCCTCCGTAAAAATTTTATTTATTTATTCATATATATTATTTTAATTAAGGAAAACCTCCGTCCCAGAACCTTGTAAATTTTATTATTTTATCATTTGGAAAATTGGTCCTGGTGGCCAATATTCGCGCCTCCCCTTAGACTAGTACGCGCCTCCCTAGGGAGGCGCGCCTCACAGTTTGGAAAACGCTGGCATAGAGGGTCAAATAAATGAAATATTATCTAACTGCTTGCTATTCTTTACTTCACACATCATTTATTATTCACATCTTGTAACAATTATTTGTGTTCTATATAAAGAAAAAATTCGAAAACTAATAGTGATTTCCTCCTATACCAAACGTCGCGGGTTCGGACCCAGGCAGTCCAATGATTTTATCTTAAATACAAATGCCTGTACCCCCAATAGATATTATTATGTATAACGGTTATTTTAAAGTCTTATATGGCCTAAGTTGCCGAAAAAGACTGTGTGAATGTGTGTGAGTGTGAGTGTGAATGAGAAAAAGTGTGAGTGTTAAAAAAAATAAAAAAAAAAAAAATAGTGATTTCGAAATAATGTTAAGGTGCAAAAAGCAATTAGTCGTCCTTATACTTAACTCTTACTAATTTTATAATTAGAGAGGATTATAATTATTAGACGATAGATAAAGGAGTGAGTGGGAATCTAATATTCTAATAATAACCGCACATGGCCTGATGGGAACACACTTCTGAAAGATTTCAAAAGCAGGCTTCAACATATACCATAATGCAAAAGAGCTTCAATAGATTTAAATTTTGAGAGAAGGGGCCCAATTACAATACAATTACAATACATACAATTGATACATTGGATATCAACTCAACGGGGGTAGATAGCTATAAAACGTGACATAAAATATTTTGAGGCCATATGAACTTTAAACAAAACGATATCTATGATCCAGGCACATTTATTTATACCAACTGTAATCCAATGATTCAAATAAATATTCATCTTACATGTTGGGATCTGAAACCTCAGCTCTTGGTATTAAAACCAAGGTGATTAAAGACTATTTACATTAGTCACTATATTTAACCTCTCAGTCAGGGGGGAGGTTCACTCATCGGGGCTATCCATAGGCCTATTATACCACTTGCTTTCAGTCTGCAAATAAACATAGTGTAAACTTCCTGAATAGATTTGTTGAATTATTACGACTGCTAATTTTATATTAGGTCTACCACATAATATTCCAATTTAAGAAATGGTAGGTATATTTCAATGTTGATTTAATTAAGTATTAATACGGTTGGTCCAGGAGGATTACCTAACTTAAATATAAAATTTCAATCTCCTAGGTCTTTTCGTTCTTGAGATATTTTGTTCACAAACATACAGACACACAGACAGACAGACCATGTCGCGAAGACCACTTTTTTGAATACAGGGGACCTCAAAACGTGTATATCCATCAAAATCTCGACATCAAATTTTTGACATGAAATCAATACTTTCTCTCTCTCTCTATATATATATATCATAGGCGCAACCAGGGGGGGTTTGGGGGTTTTCCCCCCCCCCCACAAAAAAAAAAAAAAAAAATAAATATAAAAAAAAAAAAAAAAAAAAATCAAATCATTTTCGTTAAAAAAAAAAAGGGGGGGGGGGGGGGGGGGGAAAAAAAAAAAAAGGTGGGGGGGCGGGGGGGGGGCAGGGGGGGGGATGGGGTGGCGGGGCAGAAAAAATTAAAAATAAAAAAAAAAAAAAAAAAAAAAAAAACAAAAAAAACAAAACCCAAAAAAAAAATTCATTTTTAAAAAAAAAATTAACCCCCCCCCCCCCCCCCCCCCCATATATATATATATTAACATATATAGAGGTAAGAGAAAGTAAAAAAATATTTTAAAATACGGTATGCGTATTATTTTGTTTAAAGACAAACACGCTCCGTGCGCTTGGATCAGCATATAGGTCTATTTAATTTAAAAATTAATTTGAATTGTAAAAAGTTGAAGTGTTACTCACCAAATTAAGTATTTCTGGAATTAAATCCCGCCAACACAAGGACCACGACTGAGTGATAGGATATACTGAAGAGTATACAAAGATGAACAGGTGTCCCTTGGGCTCCGAAACCTACGCAAACAAAAAACAATGTTAAAATAGTATATCAAGGGCTTTTATATATCTGTGTGAGCACAAAAGGATTATCATTTTCCATTTGAATGAAACAAATTAAGTATTTAAAAATATTTCATTCATTATCTTAATGAATTTTTTAAATTAATTAAATGGCCGTCGGTAAAACCATTTGGCCAATGGAAAGTAAGTGTGTTTCAGATATAGGAACCCGAGAAAAAAAATTTTTAATCGGGGCATAAATCGACTTCTTATTCTCCGAGATCCGTATACACTGGTTCACAAATTGTAAATGTGACCAGTAACTCTGGTCTCGGTTATCTTAATGAATAGAGGTAACAATTTTTATTTATTTCAATTTTTTATATTAATAGACTTTCTATTAAAAAAATAAATAAATAAATAGACATCGAAAAGTCTTTATTATCTAATGTAGCCTGAGTTGATAAATAATATGAGAGCCACATCAATTTATTATTTATTGAAAATTTTTTTAATCCCTTTGTTTTTGGTGTCATTATGTTTTTCAGTAAACGTTTAAGCAAAATTTGCTTTTCTAATTTTAGGAAAATAAAAAAAAAAAAAAAAAAATGTAATTAAAGTTTACATTATGGATTCTGAATTTTGATTGAGTTTTTTTTTTTTATCTCAATTAGTTCGGTAATTATAAAAAAAAATGTTTTAAAAGGAAATAAAATTCACGAACGTATTAACAAAATTTTAATATTCAAAAGGATTTTTTTTTTTATAAATTTATATTATCCAGTATACTCTGACATTTTACATTAAGTTTTCATTATGATTATTTACTCTATTTATTATCTAATCATTTTTATTTAAAATAAATCATTTTGATTGAATAATCGAACTTATTTCGAGAGAGACTGGTCGCACCAGATTTTTTGTGTTGAGATATATTTAGTTTCCGACAGTAGGGTACATTTGAATTCAAGATGTAATTTTTTTTTTTTTTTAAACATTCACACTTTTTTTCTCATTCACACTCACATTCACACAGTCTTTTCGGCAACTTAGGCCATTTAAGACTTGGGCGATAACCGTTGTAATTAATATATATATTGGGGGTTCAGGCATTTCTATTTAAGCCATCTGGTATTCAAATGGCTTAAATAAAATCATCGGACTACCTGGGGTCCGAACCCGCGACGTTTGGTATACGAGGTTAGCACGCTACGCCAAGCCCCGAGGGCCCTTGTAAAATTTATAAAAATGGGAAAATATTTATATTTTGTTACCATGGCAATCATTTTTCCTATCTTTTTCCTATGAAGTACAAGAGTAAAGTGGTCTTCAGAAGATTTCAATGGCTAGTACTCTTTGGCCGATTTTGTTCAAAAGCTTCGTGTCACGTCCCATGAAGGTAGCTAACTTAAATATAAAATTTCAACCTCCTAGCTCTTTTGTTCTTGAGATATTTTGTTCACAGACAGACCATGTTGCGAAAACCACTTTTTTTTCTATATATGTTAATATATAGAGAGAAAGTAATGTAAAATCGATGTCGAGATTTTGATGGATCTTCACGTTGACGTCCCCTGAATCCAAAAAAGTGGTTTTCGCGACATGGTCTGTCTGTGTGTGTGTCTGTGTGTCTGTCTGTGTGTCTGTGAACAAAATATCTCAAGAACGAAAAGAGCTAGGAGATTGAAATTTTATATTTAAGTTAGGCACCATCATGGGACGTGACACAAGTTTTGAACAAAATTGGCCAAAAGTACTAGTACTTTACTGATGCACTTTTTCAGTTTTTTCGATTTTCTCTAAATTTCCTCCAACGATTTTTTTTAATTCAAAAATCAATTATTTTTAGATTCTCTTTAAAATGTATATTCTTATTTTGTGATTGAAATCTTCTGAAGACCACTTTACTCTTGTTCTCCATAGAAAAGATAGGAGAAATGGTTGCCATGGTAACAAAATATAAATATTTTGTCATACTTATAAATTTTACATCTTGAAAATCGAATGTACCGTACTGTCGGAAACTAAATACATGCGACAAAAAAATCTGGGTGACAACACAGTACACAACTTCGATTACCGAAGGAAGGGAAAGTTGTGTTCAGTCACACCAGATTTGGATTCAGGGGACCTTAAAACGCGTATATCCATCAAAATCTCGACATCGAATTTTTGACATAAATCCAATACTTTCACTCTATATATTTCATATATAGGGTAAAAGAAAGTAATTATTAACGAAGCATTAATGTGAGTTAGCATATAGACTCGAATCCGGGCTGCTCTAACAGGTTAGTTAGCCAATGGTCTGCCAGCTTTGGGCTAGAGCTGGTGTGACTGGTCGCACAGCACACAATTTTTTCTCATTTCGGTCATTTAAAAGTGCATTCTGTACCTATTGACCAGAATATATATACAAATGAAATTTTTAAGTATTAATTTTTAAAATTTTATATTAAAAATAAAAGTTTTTTCTCAAATCTCGGGGAGAGGGGGGGGGTAATTACCCTCTTTACCCCCCTGTAGCCACCTTTGGTTTTACTTTCCCCGTTTGCAGTTGATTTAATCCCTGGTTTATTACATGTAATAATACATGATTTATCTGAATTGCCAAGGTAGAAGATATAATAAATTAACAAATATTTCAACCATTGTTTAATAAATATTTTTCAAAACAAATTACATATTTTTTTTTTGCATAATTTAGAATAACTTTAATGGGGGAAAATAAATAAGATTTTTTAGATGTTTCAACAAAACGAAAATAATTTATTTTTTGTTACTAATCCTTTCAGACAAATCGAATAAATCTTTTTTTATACCAATTAGAGCATTTAAAAGAAAAAAAAAAAAAACTATTTTTTACAGAATCTAAACAAAAGTCTACGGAAAAAAAATTTACTAAGAGAATTTTCGTACACATTCCTTAAACTAATTATTGACAGCGGATTTGAGTGGTGAATAATAAATTGATAGCTACCACCTGTTATTCAAACTAAAACTCTCGTATTTTTTAATTGATAGGCAACCCAAATATCCAACTCGCTAACTCAATTGATCGCCCTATGGCAGGGGTCGGCAACCTTTTGAGTCGGAAAAGCCAAAAATTATAATTTACAAAATTTCAAAGTTTTTTTTAAAGAGCTACAAAATTTTTTTCTTGCCCAAAATAAATAGTAGGCCTACTCGCATAAATAAAGTTTTTTGATAAAAAAAATTAATCTATTTATTCATAAGTAAAAATATCTATTTATTCATATGAAATGCTTGCCGTGAAGCTGTAATTAAAGAATTTTTAAAATTATTATTTAGGTATCCAAAACAGCAGATGACAAGTTTTGCAATTATTTACGTGGCAAGCCACAGGTTGCCGACCCCTGCCCTATGGGCGTTGAGTTTGCCATTTGGCTTGCCTACTTTCCAGGGAACAAAACGAAAGCTTTTCTCCTTCCACATTCGCCCTGGATGAAAATAATCGTTTTTCATTTGTAAGGTAGAAATATATCTTTTCAAATCGATATATTATTTATCTTTTACATTGATATCCTTAATGAAGGTATTTATTTTTATTTTTTTAATAAAAGAAAGAAATATTGAAATTATATGGCCAAATTTTTAACGAATAAACTTTTCTACTAATATTTGATTATTTGTAAAAATAAAAAGTCTACAAAAAGATGGATTCATTAAAAAAAAAAAGTATTAATATTTCTTTTAACTCAGATAGTAAGAGAAAATTCTGGAGAACAACCTCATTTAAAGTTTAAAGGTAAAAATTCGATATATCTCCCCAACTTGACTTTATATTATAGAAATACTGCAGATTTTCAATTATTCTGATCCTATTATAATCGGACTTGAGAGTTCATGTTTTTAACAAATTCCGTGCCATTTTGTAGAAATCTTTTACCTTTGTCTCTTGGAGCAAAGGTAAAGATCTCACTTCTCGAACCCCTTGTTTACTTACTTTTTACTTTTTCTTACCTACAGTAGGATATATATGTTACTAATATACTAGGATATGTTACTAATATATTTGTTTATATATATAAGGGAAAGTATTGTCATGTCAAAAAATTCGATGTCGAGATTTTGAGGTTTTGAGGTCCCCTGGATCCAAAAAAGTGGAAAAGATTAAAAAAAAAAATTGTTGGCTTATTTTATTTTACCGATTTCTTATATACCCCTGATAATTTCCTCCTAGCTTTAATCATATCTATCCATATTTTCTAAATTCTGCTAATATTGTATATTAAAAAAAATAAATAAAATTTACAGATGGTTTTTACGGAAATGTTGTCTTTTTCCTCTAAACATAAAATAAGATGATAGAGTGGAAAGAAAAAACTTCTATTTTTCTTTTCAACATAATAAAACCAGTACATTCAATATTGATGGAAGAACTTTTTTGTAAATCCATATTTTCTTTTACGTTGATAAAGAAAATATATTTTCAGAACATTTCCCATATAGATTTTTCTTTTAATTGCAATTTGCATTATAGCTCTTTCAAAAATCATAAGATAAATATCGATTTATTAAAGCTGGTCTCGACAGTTTTTTTTTTTTTTTTTTTTTTTATACTTTCCTTCAATGAGGGTGAATAATATTCGAGAGATGGCATGTTTAATATAATGGCCTTCTCCATTGCAATAAAGTTAAATCAAGTCATCAAGTAAATTCCAATGGGCAAATAAGTTTCCTCATATAAAAGATAATCCTTTTGACCTAAAATGCTTTTATCATTGTTTAAGCCCTCAATCAAGTGTAAGCAGCAAATTTTATGAATAATTAGAGATGGATGAGATTGATAAGATTGATTTTCATTCGAGATAATAAGGAAATATAGCAAGTTAAATTTTTTTAATTATAAAAAAGTGACATTAATGATGAATTTTTAAAATTGTTCTATTTTTACTTTCTCTTACCTCTATGTATGTTAATATATAGAGAGGAAGTTGTATTACAAAAGACAATCAACTTTTTATTAATCAGAAATTGTTACTTTTTCTTACCTCTATATATGTTAATATATAGAGAGAGAAAGTAGACTATTGGTTTCATGTAAAAATTCGATGTCGAGATTTTAATGGATATATACATGTTTTGAAGTCCCCTGAATCCAAAAAAGTGGTTTTCGCAACATGGTCTGTCTGTTTGTGTTTGGGTCTGTGAACAAAATATCTCAAGAAGGAAATTTGCTAGGAAATTGAAATTTTATAGCACGTGACACGAAGCTTTTGAACAAAATCGGCCAAAGAGTACTATTACTTTACTGATGTACTTTTTCAGTTTTTTTTTTTTCGATTTTCTCAAAATTCGCTCGCTGAGGCCAAAAAAGGCTCCTGGTGTGACAAGCACAGAACACAACTTTTGATTACCGAAGGTAAGAGAAAGTTGTGTACTTTGCTACCAGTCACACCAGATTTTGTATTATGTTGTCACGTGGAATTTTTTTGGGACAACATATATTTAATTACCAGTAGTAACACAGTAGTCTTTTTTCTTATTGCATCTTTTAGACCAGTTTTTACCAAACAGTGCGCCGCGGCGCCCCAGGGCGTAAATACAAAATACAAAATATTATATCAATGTTTCGCTATTAGTCGAAAAATTTAAGTGAGGAATTTTAATTATTTATTAAATAAAATTGCAAACATAAGAGATATAGATAATATATCAATCCTTATCTGAATTCGAAATGAAGAAAAATTCTTAGAAAAGGCTTGCTCTGAGATTTGACATGGGGCGGCACCGAAAAAATATTAAGAGCTCCGGAAACCAAAAAAGTTTGGCAACTCCTGTTTTAGACTATAAGTATACATATCAAACATAATATGAGAAAAAAACTTTAAAGAGCATCTAAAAAAATATGAATTTTAATGAAAAAGAAAATTTTGAGAAAATAAAAAATCTGGTGTGACACAACGTTCTGTACTTGTCACACATATATTTAGTTTCCAACAGTAGGCTCTATATTTTTTTAACCCCTTTTTTTGCTAGTGTGGCCATTTAGAGGTTTAAATTTACTTTAATATATGTTTTTAGTATTGATGGCTACCGGGGGACCTTCCACACGCTGGTAGGCCCTAGATTAGATAGAATTCAAGATGTAAAATTTATAAAAATGGGAAAATATTTATATTTTGTTACTATGTCAACTATTTCTCTTATCTTTTATATGAAGTACAAGAGTAAAGTATGCTTTAAACAATTTTGAGAACGAAATGAGAATACAAATTTTAAAGAGCATCTAAAAAAATAAGTGACTAACTTATTTTAGTCAAAATTGTTTTAGCGAATTTTAAATAAATGAAATAGAAAAAAAAATTGATAAAATACCTCAGTACTTTTTTGACCGAATTTATTTAAAAGCTTATTTTCGTGAAGGTACTAACTTAAATATAAAATGTCAATCTCGTAGATTATTTCCTTATTGCTTTAAAGTGAACGCAGACAGACAGAGATCATTTTGTCTATTTCCATCAAAATCTCGACATCGAATTTTCAACATGGATCCAATACTTTCTCTCTCTTATGGCAAACTATTTTGTGGTATTTTTTTGACTAAGGGAGACGCAAAACGTGTATTTCCGTCAAAATTTGATCGAATCTTTGACGCGATCACAATATCTTCTCTCTAGCTATTACATATAATTAGTAAAAGAATGGTAAAAGAATTTGCAAAATTATTACGAATCATTAAAGGAAAGTCGAGTTTATTATTTATGTAATTGATATTTGATAGATTGATTTTTTTTTCGTTTTTAAATTTCCAATTAATATTTAATTAATCTAAATGTCACAAATAAACAAATAAATGTTCGAAATGCTAGTTGAATTTGTTTTGATCCCAGGAATATGAGTTGTTTATTTGGCTTGGCGGGCTGTGAAGGGTCTGCTTTAAGGTCTGGGGCTCGCAGAGCTCAGGGTTGGGGCCCTGCGAGATTAGGGTCACGTGGCAGGGTCGTTGTCGTCGTCGAAGGGCAACATACGCCATCCGCCGAGCTCTACATCCCTACATCCCTCTGACACCAGCAATCCGCAATCCTGTTCCTATTCCTACTCCTCATATACTCTCATTCCAACTCCCTTTTCTAATCAGTCGGAATTTTTTAGTTGCCCATTCTACTCTTCTGCCAACATCCAATGCTAATTTATTTTCAAGAGTATAAATCACTTGTTGCCATTTGGTTTTGTGTATTTATACTTGAAAATAATTAACTAAAATAAAATTTAGAGAAGATATACTGCATGTATCAGCGGGTTAATTTATTTATCTTATAAATGTAATTTAAAAACGCTAGGTATTGTTAAGATTTTAATTAAATGCATTTTTTTACTTTCCCTTACCGAGATTTTGATGGATCTTCACGTTTTGAAGTCCCTTGAGTCCAAAAAAGTGGTTTTCGCGACATGCTCTGTCTGTCTGTGTGTCTGTCTGTGTGTGTTCAATTTAAAGCATGAAGGAATTGAGCTAGGAGGTTGAAATTTTTTATTTAAGTTAGACATCCACCTAGAGAGTGAAAATAAGTTTTTAATCAAAATCGGCAAAAGAGTACTTTACTGATGTACTTTTTCAGTTTTTTTTTTGATTTTCTCAAAATTCGCTTGGATGTTTTTTCTTTTGAGAAAATTGGAACTAAAAAGTACATCATTAAAGTACCCGAATTTTCCCAAAATGAGACCTAGCGCAATTTCATTTTGGTTCTGAAAATAGTACTGGTAACCTATATTTAAAATTTGAAAAAAAAAAAATCGTTAGAGCCGTTTTCGAGAACTGATGTGCTTACAGACAAACAAATATACGTAAAGTGACGGACAATATTAAGTCCCACCCATGCATTTTCTACTTGTGATTATTTCACTGTTTTTTAAAAAAAATATATATTTCTTAATGGAAACTTTAATGGCAAACGTAGAAAATTTCCAATAAAGATTTTCATTTTCTTTTATAAAAATAATGAAATAATCACAAGATGAAATCGCATGGGTGGGACTTAATATGACCCTCACTATACATTGCTCGTTTAATAGTATTAGATAATACAAGAAAGAAAGGAAAATTCAAATTGGTATGTGAATTAAAACTGCTGAAAGATTGTGAGAGAGCAAATGGAAGATTGAAATATTTAATTTTAACACAATTAACATTTACATGGATACTGGATGTAGGCAAAGACTAAAACAACACGTTACCACCCATCATTAGAAGTTGCCAACTGTGACATTGTGTAAATAATAAATAGTGGAAAGGGTGATTTTATGTTATGAAGCAGGACGTGATCGGACTTTTTGATGGCTGATATTTAAATAAATAATAGAAATAATTTGGTTCGTGTTACAGAATCAATGTTCAATAAGCCGACTTCTAGCTAAAGCCAACTATCAGTAGCAGACAAGTAACTGATACGGCTTTGGTTAAATATGAAATAAATTTTTTATTAATATTATCTGAGTTAGTAGAGCAGTGGTTTCCAAACTTTATGTTACCACGCCTCCCTTAAAAATATTTAATCTTATGACGCCTCCCCCCCCCCCCCCTCCATATTATAAAACAAAATTTTTTAATACTAATAAATATACATTTATATAAAAATATTTTTTTTTTATTTATCCTTATTTATATTAAAATAAAACTAGCAATCATTTGGAAAATTGTAAATAGGATATGGAAATGTAGGCAGCCAAAATGAAAAACACTCTCGATACTCTGTGAACGTTCAGACGTTTCGGGTAAAATTTATTCACCCATCCTCAGTGAACAGTTCTAGTTCCAGCCATTAAATATTATTATTTGAAAAATTGGTTTTGGTGCACAATATTCGCCCCTCCTTTTAGACTAGTCCGCGCCACACAGTTTGGAAAACGCTGGTATAAGGGTATTTTATGGCTGGTGGAATTTAGAAGAGTTTAGAGAAAGTTAGAAGAAAACGCAATCAATATATTTTTCTCAAATCTTATTTTCACTCCCTAGGGGGTGCCTAACTTAAATTTCAACCTCCTAGCTCAATTCCTTCATGCTTTAAATTGAACCCAAACAGACACACAGACAGACCATGTCGCAAAAACCACTTTTTTGGAATCAGAGGATCTCAAAACGTGTATATCCATCAAAGTCTCGACATTGAATTTTTGACATGAATCCAATACTTTCTCTTATATATATATGTATGTATATAAACTTATACATATAGGTAAGAGAAAGTAAAAATTCAAATCCGAATTGAGATTAATTCTATATACAAAAATATGCGGTAACTAACCCCAGTAAAATTCTCAGTGGACTAATTAAATCTTAACTAATGAAAAAAATCCCTACAAAATTCTGCAAGGGATTCGATGGGTTCCTGAGTTACCCAGTGTTATTATTATCTGTTTATGAGAGTTTCGAAATCTTCAAAAATTAATTCCGCCCCAGTAATAAGAAATTTTAGAATGACATTATTATGTTTCTATCCTACTATACTATTTGCTAAATATTGAATATAAATTTTAACTCAAACGGAATAGACTTATTTTTTAGTAAAAGTATTGAAAAACATTAATATCTTTGTGCATTTTAGGGGATGGGCATTAACCCCCCTGGTTAATGCCTTCATACCTCCCTCCCCCCTTTAAGGAAATGCGAGCCTTCACCGAAATCACTCTCAAAATAATTTGAATACATTTATAAATAATTAATTTAATTTTTATTTTATTTAATTATTTTATTTTAATTTTCAACCCTTAATCCACCCCTGTGTAAAAGTATATTAAGGAAATTTAATTAACAAAAATATAGGCCATATAGAAAGAATCCAACAGCTTATATTCTCCCTCACCCTTAGTGAAATACAAAATATTTAATTTCATATTCAAAAGAATCGTTTTTCGCAGTCAAATTATTTGTTTCTACCATTTTTTTTTCAATGATAAAATGCATAATAATTACCTTTAATAAGACTTTCTTTCAAGAGGGTGTGTTGGCTGACAGTGTGGTCAGGGTGGGTTACACTATATTAATTATTCACTTATATTCACTTTAAACACATCTAAAAAAGAGAACAAGAAACTCGGCGCCTGCAGCCCGGCAACAAGCTCGACTGAAACTTGTCTCTCTCTCTCTCTCTTCGTATAGGAATAAAATAGATGAACATAACAATTCCCTTTTTATTAAAAGTAAAAAAAATACCTTTTGCTCTAATCTAACTATATTTAGAGATGGAAAATAATGTCAACAAGTGATTTGGAATATTCCAAGGCCTTTCTTAATTAATAAACCCTTCATCCCCCCTAATCAAAATAATAATCAACTCTATTTTTTGAATGTTTTCTATTTATTTGGCTTCGATTTAGCTAAAATAAATTTAAAAAACATTTTTTTTTCAATTTTTCAACCCCTAATCCAATCTTAATAAATAAAATAATTAACAATGCTATCGCCTTCGGCGAGCTTCGCGTCTAGTCAGAAAAAAATTAAAACCCTGAAAAAATTCCCTGGACCGCCTTTGGGTTTTACACATAGTATAATTTTCTTACTTTAGGCCAGTGGTTTCCAAACTTTATGTTACAACGCTTCCCTTAAAAATATTTAATCATATGACGCCCCCCCCCCCCCCATCCATATAATAAAATAATACAAAAACAAAAATTTTTCATACTAAAAAATATAAATTTATATAAAAATATTTTTTTTATTTATTCATATTTATTATTTTAATTAAAAACTCCGTCCCAGATTCTTCTAAATTTCATTATTTGATTTATAAAACAAGCAATCATTTGGAAAATTGATCTTGGTGGCCAATATTCGCGCCTCCCCTTAGACTAGTCCGCGCCTCCCTAGGGAGGCGCGCCTCACAGTTTGGAAAACGTTGTAGTTGAGTATAATAAATAAAAGCAATTTAAAGCAAAATCTATTTCATTATTATTTTACAAATGGTAAAGACCGCCTTCGGCGGGCTTTACCACTCGCCAGGGTACTACGCCCCTTGAGCTCCCTTGTTCGCCTTAGGTGAGCAAATGCATCAAATTTCTTCTTGAACACTGCACAGAAAAATCCTTTTTTCGGAAAAAAAATTTATTTTTAATATAAAATTTGAAAAATTAATACTTATTCTGGTGAACAAATACAGAATGCATCTTTAAATTACCGAAAGTAAGAAAAAATTGTGTGCTCTGTGACCAGTCACACCAGATTACCCCCGCCCCCCTGAGAAACTCCTCTGGATCCGCTCTTGACTGTAAATGAATCAATTTGTACTGATTGATTTAAAAAAAAATCTTTGGAGCAAATTTTGAGGAAATAGAAAAAAACTGAAAAAGTACATCAGTAAAGTACTAGTAATCTTTGGCCGATTTTGATTAAAAGCTTATTTTTGCGGTCCCAGGGGTGTTTAACTTAAATATAAAATTTCAGCCTCATAGCTCAATTCCTTCATGCTTAAAATTGAACACAGACACACACACACACAGACAGACCATGTCGCGAAAACCACTTTTTTGGATTCAGGGGTCCTCAAAACGTGAAGATCCATCAAAATCTCGACATCGAATTTTTGACATGAATCCAATACTTTCTCTCTATTTATATATTACATATATACATAGGTAAGAGAAAGTAAAAAGTATTTGAATAGGAATATTTAAATTAACAAAGGAGAAAATAGGAATGAAAAAAATTAGAGATTGAAATACTAATATCTATGATAAAAAATTAAGTAAAAAAAAATAACTTATTAAGGAAATTTTTATGGTTTTAAACGCCCTCTTCTATATCCTTTTTAAATTTTAAATTACTACCCTCTTATATTTTTTCATTCCCTATCTTAATGACACATGAAGCTCCATGGATATAAGAAAGAGTTGATCATCATTGACACCTAAAAGTATCATAATTTAAAAGATAAATGTAAAATATAAGTTTTATTGATTCAAATATAATGTTCAAATGTCTAAGTAATCTAAATTGAATCTTAATGCATCAACCGAGAAATAATAATGAATATATAGAGACAAAGTAATTTCCAAATGTGAATTATGAATTTAAGAGGAGGCTGGAGGGGGCTAACTAATGAACCCTATGACGAGTTCAACCTGGATCCTTTTTACTTTCTCTTACTTCTATATATGTTTATACAGAAAGTATTGGAGTCAAAAATTCGATGTCGAGATTTTGATGGATATACACGTTTTGAGATCCCCTGAATCCAAAAAAGTGGTTTCTGTAGGCCTATGTCTGTCTGTGAAAAAAAATATCTCAAGAACGAAAAGAACTAAAAGGTTGAAATTTTATATTCAAGTTAGGTACCCCCCAAGGACGTAACACGAAGCTTTTGAACAAAATCAGCCAAAAATTACTAGTACTTTACTGATGTACTTTTTCAGTTTTTTTTTTCGATTTTCTCAAAATTTGCTACAACGATTTTGTTTAAAATTCATAAATCAACTATTTTTTAGATGCTCTTCAAAAAGTATATCAGTAAAATTTCAGAAAGTTGTGTGCTGTGCGACAGTCACACCAGATTTTTTTCAAATTTTAAACAAATAGCCTACCATTTCCGGTACCAAAATCCCATATTTTTTAGATACTCTTTAAAATGTATATTCTCATTTTACCTTCAAAATTGTTTGAAGCATACTTTTCTTTTGCATTTCTTAGGAAAGATATCTGATACGTGAAATACTTGCCATGCCAAAATATTATAATTATTAAGAAAAGAACCAAAGAATAAAAAAATAAGAAAATGAATAAATTAAAAAAAATAAAACAACCTTAAATGGACTTCTCTCAATTTGGTAAATATTCTCAATCGTAATAAATATTATTTTTTGCTTATAAATTTTACATCTTGAATTCTAATGTACCCTTCACCTTCCGGATACTAAATAACCACACAAAAAATCTGGTGTGATAAGCACAGAACACAACTTTCAATTACCAAAATGTAAGAGAAAGTTGTGTGCTGTGCGACCAGTCACATCAAATTTTTTGCAATTTTCTCAAAATTCGCTCTAACGATTTTTTTTTTTTCAAATTTTGAATATATATATATATAGCCCTACTACAGTATTTCCAGTATACAAACAAATTGTGCCAGGTCTTGTCTTCGGAAAAATTCGGGTACTAGGTGTAGTATTACTGATGTACTTTTTAGTTTTTCCAATTTTATCAAAAAAAAAAAAAAAAAAAAATACTAGTTGTTTCTTGATGGCTGGATATTATGACAAACAAAAAAAATATATGCATAAATGTAACTTTTAATAAATACTGTAGTCTTGCTAATCCAGCCTAAACAGGACCGACCCTATCCGAATTCTGAAAATGCCGGATTACCAGAAATATAATGCAAAATTTAATATTTATCTCTTAAATAAATCTGTAATGTCAGTTTGTTTTCTTAAATTAACCCTTTTTTTGCTGCAATATCGCGAAGTGGCTTTTCACACGCCGGATTAGCCGGTATGCCAGACTTTCGAATTCCAGATTAACAAGACTCTACTGTATTTGAAGCTTATAGTGTTTTTAAATTTTCATAGAGGACATAAGACTATGATATTACTACAATCTCTAAAGTAGAATGCAAATCAGATATTCAATTTAAAAGAATACCCTTTTATATATAGCTATATATCTTCAAAAATGAATTTCGAAAAAAAATTTTCTGACAAAATATCAACTAATTTGCGTCAAGAATAAATTTGATAAATGAAAAAGAAAAATGAATTGTCGGTGTATTTTATAATCCTATTTCAATACAACCCGCTAGCTTTTTACTTGGAAAACTTGACTCAATTTTTTATTGGCTGGAAGAAACACTTTGGACATCAATGGCTGGTGATTTAATCAACCTGAGTCACGAACAGCAAAATGTTAAATTTAATCCAAGTGATAAAATACATTTTAAGCAGGTTGGCTCCTCCTCTTCATGGATTAGCTCGAAAGGAAGGAAGCAAGAACAGAGAGAGAGAGAGAGAGAGAGTCAAGATGTGTAAGGACAGAAAAGGGAAGACTAATGAATTTACAAGCAACAGGAGATGTTCTGAAATTATAATGCAACTTCAACTTGAATGAAAAATTCTCTAACTAAATAAATGAAAAGAGGGTTTCGATTACAGTTAAGCAAAAAAAAAAATAAAAAAATAAAAAATAAACGACATTTTAATTTTGTTTTAGAGTTTAATATATCTATACTTAAACATATTAATATTTTAGGGAGTGTAAACGTTTGGTCACGCACAAAATGTGTTCAAAATTTAATTGAAATTAAGTGAAGATAAATTTTAGAGAGATCAAAAAAATTTTTAGCCATTGAAAAATAAAATTAAAAAAAAAAAAAAAAAAAAACGCTTAAAATGACCTTTAATTATTAATTTTTGATTATTTATGAGTATAAAGGTCTATACTGCCGTACTTAGGAAAAAGGCAGTAATGTTAATTTTCTGCCTTTTATGAATTTTAGTGCTAATATATTTTTCCAATGATTCTTTACATAGGCTAGCAGTTATAAAATATCTCATTAAGAATTTTATTTCAACAGGATAGTAATTATTTAAGTTTGACAAATCTTTCAAATTGATTACATTTCCTAAGGATGAAAGTGGTAAAGTAAAAAATTTGGTGTGAATGGTCGCACAGCACACAACTTTCTCTTACCTTCGGTAATCGAAAGTTGTGTACTGTGCTTGTCACACCAGAGTTTTTGTGTCGACATGTGTTTAGTTTCCGACAGTACGGTACATTCGATTTTCAAGATGTAAAATTTATATGGGAAAATATTTATATTTTGTTACCATGGCAACCATTTCTCCTATCTTTTCTATGGAGTACAAGAGTAAAGTGGTCTTCAGAAGATTTCAATGACAAAATGAGAATATACAATTTAAAGCGAATCTAAAAAATAATTGATTTTTGAATTTAAAAAAAAATCGTTGGAGCAAATTTAGAGAAAATCGAAAAAAACTGAAAAAGTGCATCAGTAAAGTACTAGTACTCTTTGGTCGATTTTGTTCAAAAGCTTCGTGTCACGTCCCAGGGGGGGGCGTGCCTTAAAAACTTAAATATAAAATTTTAACCTTCTAGCTCTTTTCGTTCTTGAGATATTTTGTTCACAGACAGACACACACACAGACAGACAGACCAGGTCGCGAAAACTACTTTTTACTTTCTCTTACCTATGTATATATGTAATATATATATAGAGAGAAAGTATTGGATTCATGTCAAAAATTCGATGTCGAGATTTTGATGGATCTTCACGTTTTGAGGTCCCCTGAATCCAAAAAAGTGGTTTTCGCGACATGGTCTGTCTGTGGGTGGGTGGGTGGGTGGGTGGGTGGGTGTGTGGGTGTGTGTCAAATTTTAAGCATGAAGGAATTGAGCTATGAGACTGAAATTTTATATTTAAGTTAAACACCCCCGGGACCGGAAAAATAAGCTTTTAATCAAAATCGGCCAAAGAGTACTAGTACTTTACTGATGTACTTTTTCAGTTTTTTTCGATTTTCTCAAAATTCGCTCTAACGATTTTGATTAAAATTCAAAAATCAATTATTTTTTAGATGCTCTTTCAAATGTATATTCTCGTTTTGCCCTCAAAATTGTTTGAAGCACACTTTACTCTTGTGCTTCTTAGGAAAGATAGGAGAAATGGTTGCCCTGGTAACAAAATATAAATATTTTCCCATACTTATAAATTTTACATCTGAATTCAAATATTCCTTACTGCCGGGAACTAAATACATGTCGACACAAAAAATCTGGTGTGACAAGCACAGTACACAACTTTCGATTACCGAAGGTAAGAGAAAGTTGTGTGCTGTGCGCCAGTCACACCAGATTTTTTGGATTCAGGGGACCTCAAAACGTGTATATCCATAAAAATCTCGACATCGAATTTTTGACACGAATCCAATACTTTCTCTCTCTATATATATTAACATATATATAGAGGTAAGAAAAAGTAAAAAGCAGTAGTATTGTACTGCTTTTATCTGCTGCAACTTTTTATTATGTGTTATAATTAGAGACCGGAAAAAAAAGCATAAAAAAATGGAAAAAAAGTGCTTAAAAAAGCATAAAAAACTTGAATAAAAAGTTGTTAAATAAGCATAAAAGTTGAAAAAAAGCATCTCATAAGCAATTTTTACTCATACCAATGGCGTATACAAATTTTTTTTTTTTAAAGAAACTAAATTTATTCCGCCCTGCCCTGCGAAAAATTTTGTTTTTGCGGAACCAAATTTTTTCACCCTGCGAAAAAAGTTTTTTTTACAGGGCTATATTTTTTCACCCTGCGGGGTTTTTGGAAAAAAAATATTTTTTTTTTTTTTTTTGGGGGGCCGGCCCCCCCCCTTCCCCTCCCCCTTATATACGTCCCTGGTGTATGCGTGTGTGAATGGGAAAAAAGTGTGTTTTTTAATAAAAAAAAAAACAAAAAAATTATAAATATTAGTAAAATAAGTTCAAATAAACACGAAAGGGAAAAAAGCATGAAAACTCAAAAAAAGCAAAAAAAGCATAAAAAATGCAATCTCAATGCACTTAGTTTTTCCTAATTCGTATAGAAATTAAATATCTAATGGTTGCTTATAAAATTCAGCAATAAGCATTTTGCTTAAAATCCGGTCTCTAGTTATAATTATATTTTCATTTGCATTTACCGAGGAAAATAGCAATAATGGTGAAACAATGAAAAACAGTGAAATAAAAGCAGTATAAAGAGCACTTTACTGCCTTCTTCCTAAGCACGGCCCAGTATATATATAAATATTTTTTTATATTTTTACAATTATTAAATTTGATTTAAATTTGTATTGGTTAATTCAAGTTTAATACGGTAGGTTACTGTACTATAGTAGACTAATGTTTACGCTTTCCCGGGCCTGATCTACATTTGATCAATCATGTTCTGATTAAATATGGATATAGTGAGGCAGGAGTAAATCTTTTACCACATAGAGCTTAGGGACTAATTAAAATTAAATATAGAATGGTTCTTTGCAAAAAATATATATATTGTAGGTATATAGGCTTTGTAATTTTGGAAAATTGATTTGAATATTTTTATACTTTCCCAATATCTAAAGAGTGATATAGATCTACTGTATTTATATGAAAGGCTTGTAATCGCACGAGCTCGATTTGCGCCTGATTGAAACAAAATTTTATATAGGCTATATAAGCTTTTAATCAAGATCTAAAGGTAATATCAACTTTTGACAAAAATCGACCCAACTCAAATAGTACTTTATTTCAAGTTCAAATCAGAAAAATTAAAATAATTTCTAAAATTAAATGAAGCTCTAGAAGAGCTGGAAAAAAGATCATTAGGACTATATTTCATTTAATAGTAGGCTGACGTTTCGGCCTTAGCTAAGACCATCATCGGAACGTATCAGTCAGTTGTAGTGAGAAAAGGAATGGGCATGAACGCAATAGGTGCATAAGGTCCGAAGATCTTAGGTCCAGTGGTCATATGCAACCAGGAAGAATATAGTTTAAAAAAAAGCAGAAGCATAAAAGGGGAACTCAACTGGGGGAACTGAGAAGATGTCTGTTGAGATTAGACTTGAAAGTTTGAAGATCGTAGGTTTTGGGGAAGATAGACGCAGGGAGCTTGTTCCAATCACGGGAGGTCATGGGGACAAAGGAAGATTGGAATTGACTAGTTCTGTTAGTCGTGATCTGAACAGCATAGGGATGCTGGGACGATGCCTCCCTTCTGTTCCATCAAGAGAAAGGGGGGGGGGTATATGTGGCATTGGGTGGAATAATTGACTTTAATTCGGCAGAGCATTGACCAAGGTAATACCTATAGAAGAGAGAGTGCAGACATGCTTCCTCTATGATCTAATGGCTGTAGAGATGATTATTTTGGATCGAAAATACTATCAAATCCAGAATTTTGGATTTGGATTGAAATTCACGTGGCAAATGTTCTATTTAATTATTATTGACAGGAACTGATATCAACAAAAAAAAATCATAAGTAGGATACATTTTTCCTCAACGAGGACGAACCCAGATTCGATTTTGATTCAAGGAAAAACGTTCCCAAAAAATAGGTCGAATAAAAAAGGTTCGGATCTAAAAATAGGATTTAATATCCAAAGATCTGATCCAGGATCTGGATTTAGATCCAAATCCATTTCTTAAAAAAACAAATCAGATTGAATCTTTTCATTTGCCGGATTTGCTGATTGAATTGCGATCCTTTTTTAGAAGATTTTTCCCATTCCCTGAGAATCTTGATATTATTGGTATGAACATAAAGAGTTACATTGATAGCCCAAAAACTCTAAGAATGGCCTTAACCAAGACCGAAAAGTAAGACTCTATTTGAATTCCATTTAAACTTTTATTCCCGAATGTCTAGTTAATACTATCAATTAACACTTTAGATATTTTGTTCTCAGACAGACATGAACATATTTGAACTTACAAGTGTCACTGTTTACATTTCATTTGGTTTTGTGGGATCATCTTAATCTCTTTTCATAGCATCCGCTCCTGATTATAATTTTTCACTATCCACTTCTAGGCTTTAAATTTATTTCATTCCACTGCCAGATACTTATATATTTTCAAAATTTTCTTTAATGGTATACCAAGAGTAGGTTCGTTAATGTTTGACCTCTTTTAATTAAATCTTTTGTTAATATTATATAACACACTAAATTCTCAACAGGCTAAGTTTTCCTCTTAATCTAATAGAGAGACATTACCCAAGTTTGCTTTTGCTTAATAGAATGTTAACTAAATTAGGAAGGGATACTTGATTATTTTTATTAACTTGGAAATTTAATTGACCGCAAATATTTTTTTTTTTGTTTTTTTAATGGACTTATTGAATAATAAATAATTCAAGCATTAATTCAATCCTCCTAATACTAAAAAAAAATCTGGTATGACTGGTCGCACAGCACACAACTTTCTCTTACCTTCGGTAATCGAAAGTTGTGTTCACGCCATATTTTTTGTGGACAATATCTAGTTTCCGACAATACGGTACATTTGAATTCAAGATGTAAAATTTATAAACGTGGGAAAATATTTATATTTTGCCACCCATTTCTCCTATGAAGTACAAAAGTAAATCTTCATAATATTTCAATGGCAAAATGAGAATATACATTTTAAAGAGCATCTAAAAAATAAGTGATTTTTGAATTTTAATTAAAATCGTTGAAAAAATTTCGAAAAGAACTGCGAAATTACATCAGTAAAGTACTAGTAAGTACTCTTTGGCCGATTTTGTTCAAAAGCTTCGTGTCACGTGCCAATATATAAATAATATAAAATTTCAATCTCCTAACTCTTTTCGTTCTTGAGATATTTTGTTCACATAGGCCATATTCATACATATAGTTTACAATGACTATGATATCATGCATTTTTAGAACTTTAAAAATGAAAGTAAACTCTAAATAAATAACACGTAGGAATAAATTATTTTAAAATACAATAATTTCTGCCTTTAACTTGAACAAAACTTAAAACAACAAGAATCATTTTAAACATTTTTTTATACATAAAAAAATATGACCCATTGCAGAATTTTGATTGATAATAAAATATTTCTTGAGATATCAAGTCATAAAAAAAGAAAAAAAAAATTCAAACTTTTATGCATATATTTTTCTTTATCTCATTTGCGCGTAAAATTTTATTTACGTACTTAGCCGAGATGTATTTGTCCTTTAAATAATGTTGGACAATTTAACTAAAAGAGCAAGTTGATAAACTTATTTTATTAGGACTACTATAAAAAAAATTTAGATAAATTTAATCAAAAATATGAATGAGGGTCCAGAAAAATAAATAATAATAATTCGTTTGGTAATAATAACAATACTTCCTCTCTCTATATATTTCATATATAGTGTAAGAGAAAGTAAAAAATATATTTTCCTGTCTCGGCCAAGGTTTAAATGTGAAGTTCATCCTTACTTTTTTTTTTTTTAACACTCACACTTTTTTCGCATTCACACTCACACACACATGCTCAGTCTTTTCGGCAACTTAGGCCATATAAGACTTTGACGATATCCGTTATTAATGTATATATATATATATATATATATAGGAATTTGAACTGCCTGGGATAAAGAAAAGAATAAATAAAAAGTAAAAATAAAAAGCGAGTAGTCGTTTTCTGCGAGGTGTATTAGCATAAGAGTTGGAAACCGTCTAAATTAGAATAATATTTTAGATAATTCCTTTTTGATATCAATTTTCACTAGGTGAATATACATATCTGATGAGTGATTTCTCATTAGATGACCCCAAAATTTATATGAAATAGAATTGGGACAATATTGGATTAAATTTCTCAGGGGAGAGATGCAGTTGTATCACAGACACTTAACTCCCTCAAGGGGTCCATTGAACTGCCATGTGGATGATAATTTCAAGTGACAGATGATGATAATGAAAATGGGATAACCATTCTATATCGAACTTGACATGCTATTCTTATGCAAGGTGTCTTTGATTCGGATATTATAAAAAAATTTGGTGTGATTGTCGCACAGCTCGCAACTTTCTCTTACCTTCGGTAATCAAAAGTGTTCAGTGCTTGATTTTTTGTGTCAACATATATATAGTTTCCGACAATGCGTAAAATTTATAAACAGAAAGATATTTATATTTTGGTACCATGGCAACCATTTCTCCTCTCTTTACTATGAAGTACAAGAGTAAAGTGGTCTTCATAAGATTTCAATGCCAAAATGAGAATATACATTTTAAAGAGTATTTAAAAATAATGGATTTATGAATTTTAATCAAAATCGTTGGAGCGAATTTTGAGAAAATCTAAAAAAAACTGATAAAGTACATCAGTATAGTACTAGTACTCTATGGCCGATTCAAAGCTTATTTTCACGCTTCCGGGAGGTACCTATCTTAAAATTTCAAGCTCCTAGCTCAATTCCTTCATGCTTTAAATTGAACACACACACACAGATAGACCATGTTGCAAAAAGAACTTTTTTGGACTCAGGGGGCCTCAAAACGTGTATTTCTATCAAACTCTGGTCTTCGAATTTTTGACATTTAAATTCAAGGAAGAAAACACAAGGTTGTTTTTCAATAATTTAATTATTAATATAAACACTTGATACGTATTTCGACACAAGATGGTTCGACACCAGATGCACCAGTAAGTAATTCACTTCTGAGGATCTTGTCATCTTCTGTCGTCTTGTGTAGATAAACAAATCAAGTGTTAATATTAATATTAATAAATAAATTATTGAAACAAAAAAACCTTGTATTTTCTTACTTGAATTAAAAATTATCTTCTCTGATTAAATCATTAGTTTGAATATACACAAATTCAAATCATTTATTCATTTGACCTTCAAATAGGTAAATAGAATTATGTAGAAACAGACACAGGAAATAATGTTTAAAAGTTTTTGAAGATATTTGTGGTAGTCAGTTGGAAGTGACTTGTAGTAAGAAAAAAAATTGTTTTTTATTACAGAAGGACAACTGACAATGAGCCATTTTTTCATTAGTTTCGATCTCTTAAGGGTCATCCTCAGGTCTACAAAGTAAACAATACATTTTTAAGAGAGATTCGTTTTTGCAATTTTATATATTAATTAAAATTTTAATAGCTGTCAATACAATTATTCAATGAAAAATTTTTAAAATAATATTGCAACAAAGAATGTCTCTTAAAAAATCTTGTATTGTTTTACTTTGTAGATCTGAGGATGATCTTTTAAAGGTAGAAACTGATAAAATAAATTGCGCATTGTCAGTAGTCTTTCTGTAATAAAGATATGAGAAAAGGAAAAAAAAACAATTTTTTTTCATATTACAAATCAATTCCATCAGACTACCACAAATAACTTCAAAAGAAATTTAAAAGGGCCCACGGGGCGTGGTGTAGAGGTTAGCGTGCTAACCTCATATACCAAACGTCGCGGGTTCGGACCCCAGGCAGTCCGATGATTTTATTTAAGCCATCTGGATACCAGATGGCTTAAATAAAATGCCTGGACCCTAATATATATAAATTCATAAATAACGGTTATCGTAAATGTCTTATATGGCCTGAGCTGCCGAAAAGACAGTGTGAATGTGTGTGTGAGTGTGAGTGTGAATGAGAAAAAAGTGTGAATGTTTTTTGTAAAAAAAAAAAAAAAAATTTATAAAGGTAAATAGAATTTTCAAGAAAATATAAGATTGATAAAGAAATTGCTGCCCCCGGGGCTTAGAGTAGTCGGTAGCGTGCCTACCTTCTATACTGAACGTCGCGGGTTCGGACCCCAGGCAGTCCGATTATTTTATTTAAGGCATTTGGATACCAAATGCCTGGACCCCTAATAGATTTATTAATAATTAACGGTTATCGTCAAAGTCTTAAATGGCCTGAGTTACCGAAAAGACTGTGATGAATGTGTGTGTGAGTGTGAATGAGAAAAAAGAAAAGACATTGCTACACTACCATGTCAACGAACCTGACATTTAACATAAGATTTGTATGGATAATTTTACTTTTATTTTGTAATTCTTGGGTAAAAAAACCATTAGTAGGTCATGATGAAGGGTGTGATCGCCACTCAAAACGTCGACAAAATATAGACTTTTATTTTTCACCTTGGCTCCCCATATACCTCATATATTTTTTTTTTAAATTAATCAAATGGTTCTTTCTTGAAACAAAAATCCTATCTCATACCCTCTCGACAGCTATAAACAAGCCCTTCGAATTATCAATAAAAGAGTGAGTTTGAATTTTTTAATTAATTTGCTTTTATTATTATAATACAAATTTATCTAATGTAATTTGTTATTGATAGAATCAATCAAACAACGTACTTTATCATTCTTTTGTTTGTTTTTGTTAAAAAAATAAAAATAGTATGTTCAAATAGAAAACAACGAGATTTTGTCTCTTCTTTTTTTTTTTTTTTTTTTTTTTGTACAAAAGAATAATTAGAATGTTTATTGATTTTTTCACCAAATGGAATTGGACATTTTCAGTTGCACACATCTGTCTGTTCCCTAACCACATTTCTATTTTTTTATATTTCTCTTTCTTCATTCATGTTGTATCATGGTCAATAAATTCTGATATCTTTTCAAATTTTAATATTCATAATATTAAACTTTTTTTGCATTAGATGCCGAAAAAGACCTTAAAACAATAATAAAAAAACTTAATGCAAAAGTTTTTGTTTTTAATTTAGACTCTTGAAATTAAGAAAAGGTGAGAGATCTTCGCTGGCGGGCTGTACCAGTTGTCTATGCGAGGTAAAACAAGTATTATAGGAAAGTGAAGAAAAAACGACAATTCGGCTCAATAACTATTTATTTTCAATGTCTTGGTTTCGGGGATTATTCGTCCCCCATCCAAGTATTATAGGGAGATCTAGAAGATCAGGCTCCCCTAACTAGAATTCAGGACCCGTTGAAGACAAGCAAATAACGATTGATGAATATTCATCAAACTTCCCTGTTAAATAGACTGACAATGTATCAGTCTTGAAGAGATTTTGCCTAACTACAAGGCGTTCTTGATTAGTGGCGCCTCATGTGTCCAAGTGACAAACTGTCAGAAGTCTGAGCTTTATTTTTACTTTATTCTTACTAAACATGTTCTCTGTCGTTTTAATCATTATTTTTAATAAAAGAAATGCGATGCCGACTGTCATAAATGAAATTGCTTATTTACAGGGCCGCAGACAGGGGGGGCAGGGGGGCTATATCCCCGGGGCCCGGGCCCTCCGAAGGGGCCCGGGCCCATTGCGCTCCCATGTTAAAATCTAATAAAAATTAAATTTCATGGTTAAAATTTCAATTAAAAAAAATCATTTGCTTGAAATTTTTTTCCTGAAGGGGCCCGGGCCCTTTAAGCTCAAGTCTTAAAAATCATTTTCTTGAAATTTTTTTCCTGAAGGGGCCCGGGCCCCCTTTTAACCTCAAATCAAGTTTTATCTTTTTCACGACTCAGGATAGCTAAAAACGCAGATTTCAGTGGCTAATTTTCAAAAAAATTTTCATACCCTCAGATTCCCCCCGGAAATCCTCTGTCCGATAAATTATTATTAATTAAATTATTGTAAGCTCTTTTTTTTTAGGAAATTTTGAAAAATTTTTAAATAACTTTATAATATTGTAAGCTATGTATAACTATTTCAAAAGTTGTGTCAAAAACTGTGTAAAAAATTGTTGGCATGAAGGCCACAATAGCCTTTTATATACTTAAAAAAAAACTGTTTTTTGGAGGGGGGGGGCCCTATTAGTAAGTAGCCGCGGGGCCCGTCAAGTCTGTCTGCGGCCCTGCTTATTTATTAAAACATTGTTTAGAAAAGTCGAGCTCGCGGGCTAAGAAGGATATTTCTTCTTTTTCTTTTAATATAAGCTTTTCTTGTTCTCTTTTTTCAATCTAATAATTTTACTTTCTCGTTTTAATATCTAATGTCATATACGGAATCATTGATACCTAGCGATATTCTCTTGGGTCTGTCTAACGTCAGAATAAAGGTACAGAAGTTTCCTCTATTATTAAAAAAATCTGGTGTGACTAGTCGCACAGCTCACAACTTTCTCTTAGCTTCGGTAATTAAAAGTTGTGTTCTGTGCTTGTCCCACCAGATTTTTTGTGTCGACATATATTTAGTTCCAGCCGATAACAGTATTATTATTATTTTTTTTTTTAACACTCACACTTTTTTCCGATTCACATTCACACACACATATACACAGTCTTTTCGATAACTTAGGCCATATAAGACTTTACGATAACGGTTATTATGAATATATATATAGGCCTATATATATATATATATATATTGGGGTCCAGGTATCCAAATGGCTTAAATAAAATCATCGGACTGACTGGGATCCGAATCCTCGACCCTTGGTATACAACATAGGCACGCTACCAACTACGCCAACCCGGAGGGCGTTAACAGTATTAAAATTCAAGATGTAAACACGGGAAAATATTTATATTTTGTTACCATGGCAACCATTTCTCCAAATCTTTTTTTTTTTAACATTCACACTTTTTCTCATTCACACTCACACTCACACACACATTCACACAGTCTTTTCGGCAACTCTGGCCATTTAAGACTTTATACGATAACCGTTGTAATTAATAAATGTATTTGGGGTTCAGGCATTTCTATTTAAGCCATCTGGTATCCAAATGGCTTAAATAAAATCATCGGACTGCCTGGGTCCGAACCCGCGACCTTTGGTATACGAGGTAGGCACTCTACCTACTACGCCACACCCGGGGGCCTCCAAATCTTTCCTATGAAGTATGAGAGTGCCCACGGGGCTTGGAGTAGTCGGTAGCTTGCCTACCTCCTATACCAAACGTCGCGGGTTCGGACCCAGGCAGTCCGATGATTTTATTTAAGCCATTTGGATACCAGATGGCTTAAATAGAAATGCCTGAACCCAGAATAGATAATATATATTACAACGGTTATCGTCTAAAGTCTTAAATGGCCTAAGTTGCCGAAAAGACTGTGTGAGTGTGTGTGTGTGTGAGTGTGAATGAGAAAAAAGTGTGAATGTTTTTTGAAAAAAAAAAAAAAAAAAGTATGAGAGTAAAATGTGCTTCAAAAGATTTCAAGGGCAAAATGAAAATATACAATTTAAAGAGCATCTAAAAAATAATAGATTTTTGAATTTTAATCAAAATTGTTGGAGCGAATTTTGAGAAAATCGAAAAAAACTAAAAAATTACATCAGTAAAGTACTAGTACTCTTAGGCCGATTTTATTCAAAAGCTTCGTGTCACGTTCCAGGGGAGTACCTTACTTAAATATAAAATTTCAATCTTCTAGCTCTTTTCGTTCTTTAGATATTTTGTTTACAGAATGACACAAAGACACACACACATGCGAAAACCCCTTTTTCGGATTCAGGGTACCTTAAAACGTGTATATCCATCAAAATCTCGCATTCGAATTTTTGATACTTTCTATATATTAACATATAGGTAAGAGAAAATAATAAGTTTTTGCTTTAAGCTATTTCAAAAATTTGACTGGGAGATAATAAATATAAGAATAATAAAAAAATATTAAATATAATATAAATAAAGAGAGAGAATTGGTTGTTTGTGGTTGCAGGGGGCAGCATCCATCGGTCTCGTGGCTTTGGGGGCTACCGAGGCGACCCGAGTTGCCCAGGCAGCGAGATGCCAGCATCCCTGTGGTGGCGTCTCTCCAGCCTCTGCCTCTGGACCATCGCCTGCGCGTTGCACCTCACCGTAGCTGTGCAGGCTTGCAGAGCCCTGCGGCCCTCTAATTCACACACAATACAGGTACTGAAACTCATCTCGAATTGATCACTGTTTCTCCGGATTGTCAGCCTAATTCTAATATTTTTAATTCAATTGCTATGCACTAAAAAACTTGTTTATTTAATTATTTATTTTTTTTTTAATTTTGGTTTGCTCTGGATCTTTCCTGAAAGAAAGAAGTTTTGCTTCTTGTTCTAAGGCTTAATGACAAAATTTATTCAAATTTTATAATTAAAGACGAGACAGGAAATGAATCTAAATACGGAAAAATTTCTTTAAAAAATTATTGAATAGAATCATATTGTTGAGATCATTTTCTCTCTTGATATTATAATTATAGACAGTAAATTATTAAAACCAAACGTCGAGGGTTCGGATCCCAGCCAGTCCGATGATTTTATTTAAGCCATTCGGATAACAAATGGCTTAAATTAGAATGCCTGGACCCTAATATATATATTCATAATAACGGTTATCGTATAAAGTCTTATATGGCCTAAGATGCCGAAAATACGGGAGGTGTGTGAATGTGAGTGTGAGTGGGAAAAAAGAGTGAGTGTTAAAAAAAAAAAAATTATTGATAGACCCAGGAATCAAGTGATCGAATCATATTAAATAATAAATAATAACAACTGTTTTATTTCTTGTTTTTAAAATAAAAAAAAACTGGTGTGAGTGGTCGCACAGCACATAACTTTCTCTTACCCTTCGGCAAGTTGTGTACTGTGCTTGTCACACCAGATTTTTTGTGTTGAGATATATTTAGTTTCCGACAATAGAGTACATTTGAATTCAAGATGTAAAATTTATAAACAGAAAAATATTTATATTTTGTTAAAATAGCAACCATTTCTCCTATCTTTCCTATGGAGTACAAGCGTAAAGTAGTCTTCAAAAGATTTCAATGGAAAAATGAGAATATACATTTTAAAGAGCATCTAAAAAATAATTGATTTTTGAATTTTAATCAAAATCATTGGAGCAAATTTTGAGAAAATCGAAAAAAATATGAAAAAGTACATTAGTAAAGTACTAGTACTTTTTGGCTTATTTTCACGCTCTAGGGTGGTGCCTAAATTAAATATAAAATTTCAACCTCGTAGCTCAATTCCTTCATGCTTAAAATTGAACACACACACAGACATACAGACAGAAGGACAAAGTATGTCGCGAAAACCACTTTTTGGGATTCAGAGGACCTCAAAACGTGACATCCATAAAAATCTCGACATCGAATTTTTGACAAGAATCCAATACTTTCTCTCTCTATATTTTAACATATAAACTTATAGAGGTAAGAGAAAGTAAAAAGAATGATAATTCTATTCATATTTGAAAAGTTTATTTATTTTTTTAAATTTATAATTAAAATATTCATGAGTTGTTTAATCAATGAAATCATATTTCTGATAATAGCCTACACGGCAGTGATTTGAAACTGTGTCCCCACGAAACCGTGAAAATATTTCAATATTAGACAATTTGGAAGTCGTGAAAAATTCTGGGAGACGGGATCCAAAAAAGTTTGGAAATCTCTGGTAAACGCTTTAAGATCAAAAAGTTGATTTAATATGAAAATGGACAGAATAAATAAATTTCTTTTCAACTGCCTGTTTCTCTGGATTACCCTATACAGAGTTTCAATGCGGCTTGGCCATTCAACAGTGAGAATTTTTGGAAAATAGAGTATTAAACAAATTATTCGTTCTCTAGTCATCAGCCCCTGATCTGATTTAGCATTCCATAAATTATTTTTCTTTAAATAATTTTAGAAGTTTAATTTTTTTACGTAACAGAGTAATTAATTTTGAAATAGGAAAAAAAAATTGTTTATCGACCTGTTGATAAACATTGATGCAAGTCAATTAACTTTTAGGGGACGACTTCTCTTTCCCTCGAGGGTTTCTCTTATAAATTAGTATATATTAGGCCACGGTGTGGTTTTGCTAAGAAAACTTTGTCTATAGCTCTTAATTACAAAGCTCCTTGTAAATATTTTTTTTTTTTTCTAAAAAAATAATCATTTAATCTTATTTATCGAGTCATTTATTAATGATGCTTTAGGGTTCTATTTGAAATGACGAAGAACGCAACGTGATATGGTTCGAGGGCTTGGAAAGGCTGATGCTGCTTCTGGTTCGAATGTCCAATTAGGGGGGCTTATTCAAGAAGTTTGCAAACTCAGGAGGGGACCTTCACCACATTATAAACAAATATTCAAGTCAAACCAGTATTTAACTTATCAACACTAGATTAATAATCCCTTTAATAAAGTGTCAAATTAATTTCGACAATAAAGACTCAGAGGGTCAATGAAGAATGAAAGCATAATACAGTAATACATTCATTTTCTGCTGAGAACTTGGATATAATATGTTTATATAAAACATTTCATTATAAATTATATAAAATAAATCTATTAGTATTTAATTAATATGCCTAAATGTTTAAAATATCCTCAAGTTGAGCTTATCTTCCAAGGTGTTTAAATTTGGCAAATTTAATTTATAAAATAAATTTTATAAAAAAAATTAAATCAATAAAAGAAAATTGGGTAAAGGATAAAATCCGTTCTTAAATAACAACAACAAAAAAAAAATCAGATATTTGAAAAAAATAAATAAATTTGAAGGA
The DNA here is from genome assembly GCA_023213315.1 of Euborellia annulipes. Lineage (NCBI taxonomy): Eukaryota > Metazoa > Arthropoda > Insecta > Dermaptera > Anisolabididae > Euborellia > Euborellia annulipes. The sequence continues at coordinate 41,557 of JAKCPI010001197.1, forward strand.
GGCATATAGCTGAACGTTGATATTCGAATAAGTAGAAAGAATGAACGAACTGAGAAGATGCCTCCTGTTGAGGTTAGACTTGAAAGTCTGAAGATTGTAGGTTTTGGGGAAGATAGACGCAGGGAGCTTGTTCCACTCAAGGGAGGTCATGGGGACAAAGGAAGAATGAAATTGATTAGTTCTGTTAGTCGTGATCTGAACAGCATAGGGATGCTGGGACGATGCCTCTCTTGTGTTCCGTGAATATGTTGCACTGGGTGGGATAATTGATTTTAATTCGGCAGAGCATTGACCAAGGTAATACCTGTAGAAGAGAGAGAGTGCAGACACGCTTCTTCTATGATCTAGTGACTGTAGGGATGCGGTAAGGGTAGAATCACCTATCAGTCTAATTGCACGCCTCTGTATGGCTTCCAAGGAGGAGAGAGCGTCTTTCGACGCCCATCGCCAAAGGTGGGAACCATATTCAAGATACGGCAGAATTTGGGCTTTATAGAGGATTAGGAGTTGTTGGGAGGAAAAGTAACGCTTCGTTTTGAATAGGAACCCCAATTTCCTTGCGGTAGATTTAACCACAGAAGAGATGTGGTTACTCCAGGAGAGATCAGAGACCATGTTGCGAAAACCACTTTTCGGACTCAGGGGACCTCAAAACGTGTATTTTCATCTAAATCTCGACATCGAATTTTTGACATGAATCCAATATTTTCTCTCTATATATATTAACATATATAGAGGTAAGAGAAAGTAAAAAAAGGTTATTTAAAATCCAAAAAAAAAAAAAAAAAAAAATTTTAATTTCTTACACTTGTAAGTTCCGAATTAAAATGGACTATTTTTACTGATACAATTAAACAATTAAATGAATATGCAGATAAACTCACTGTTTCGAAGTCGATATAGATGTTGTCCCCGAAAACAGGATAGCGAACTGGTTTAATAGTAGAACCGAAAATGAACCTGAAATCAAAAGAATTATCTATTAGTTAAAGATAAAAAATATATATATATATATAAATGGATTATAAAAACTGCATTCTTGGAATGCTCAGCTAATTTGTCATATTGGATGGGAGAAAGTAACGATTTGCAAAACATCTGTTAATTGTTAAGTGATTCCATATCACTGGGATCGAAATATTTACAAATAAACGGATAATACGCAAAAGTATTTATTTTTTGGGCAACAATCCTAATAATTAAAAATATAAATAGCCTATTTATTTTATTAATGTTTTATAATTATAAAGATGAGCACCAGATAATTTTGGTTCATAAAAGCAGAAACAATAACTGAAAAATTGCAATTAATATAATATGTTCCTATGATATTCGAAGATAAAATCTGGTGTGACAGTCGCAGAGGACACAACTTTCTCTTACTTTCGGTAATCAAAAGTTGTGTTCTGTGCCTATCACACCAGAATTTTTGTGTTGACATATATTTAGTTTTGCCGATATATTAAGGTGCGTACACATCTGCGCTCTGCTCCGCTCGCGAGCAGTTCGCGGCTCGTGTTCGTTCCTCGTCCCATGTTCGTTGAAATTATTTATTTTGACGAATCTGCCGCGATCCAAAGACAAGCCACGAACATTTAATTAATTTGGATTAATTATTATTAAATAACCGCGGCGAGCAGCTCAAAACCCGTACTAATCTAACGAACATGGTGCTCTATTTATAGATATTATAATATGGTTGTAGTGATGTAAAGTGGCTGGATGACCTGCGGCCATCAGCCATGGTGTATAAAGAGAAAAAAAAAAGTACAAGAGTAAACTGTGCTTGAAAGATTTCAATTGCAAAATGAGAATATATTTTTTTTTTTTCTAAAAAACACACACTTTTTTCTTATTCACACTCACACTCACACACATATTCACACAGTCTTTTCGGCAGCTTAGGCTCTATAAGACTGATGATAACCGTTATTTTATGAAAATATCTATTGAGGGTTCAGGCATTTCTATTTAAGCCACTTGGTATCCAAATGGCTTAAATAAAATCATCGGACTGCCTGAGTCCGAACCCGCGACGTTCGGTTTAAATTTAAATTAATAAATACTAGGTTATATGTTTTTCATAATTACTTCATGGACCAATACATGATATATATAATTCTTTATTTATCCATTATTATTATTTAAAGTTGAAAATCTTTTGACTAGGTATTAACAGTTCAAAATTAATAAGATCTTTAAATCATTTGGATTTTATTTTTTCTTCACATGAAACCGGAGATTATCCTTAAGAAAATAGCTAGGAGGGTTTTCTAAGAAAAAGGAATCCTGTAACAAAGGTGGCTGAACAGGAGGCCTGGACAGCCCAATTTGATCCCACTCTTAAAGAGTTCAAGACAAAGGATGACAAGTGGTTTCTCAAAGATAAAGAGATTCTCTTTGGTCCAGGATGCATCAAAGAATTATTTTCTAAATATAGCTATTGGAGAAAATATGAAACAAGCGTTTACTCTTTAAAAAAAAAAAAACGAGAGTAAAAAGCCTCTTTAAAAAATAAAATATGTATCGTGAGTGTAAATAAATATTCGAGAGAGTAGAACATCACATATGCAATTGATTCTTTATATTAATTTTAATTTCCTGCAAAAATAAAGAGGAATCTGAAAAGTATTTCAATCAAGAGCTCAAAGTGACTGTAGATAATATCGCCTGCTGAGAATCATAGTGGCGAAAGTCCGAAATACAACAATTCGAGAAAAAGAAACATACTAGAGGTGGTAGGAATGTCTTCGGCAATCCCACCCCGCGAGGCTCTGGCGGGCGGCGTCTCGTGATATGACTAAGAGTTGTCCAGATAAATGTATTTTAATTAATTTTGCACCATAATACATAAATATGAAATAAAACAATCGAGTAGAAAATAAATTTTAGGGGGAGGGCTGATAGAATTTTCTGAGGTCTGGAATACCAATTTTCAATTATTTACACCCTAAGGAAGCGCGTCATTTTAAATTTTAATAAAATCGAGCGAAAAATATAAAAAAAAATTTAGGGGGGTGGGGCGTAGAGGGGAAAAAACCGTTTGAAATATCGAATTTTAGGGGAAGGAAGAGTTTTTATTTTTCATTTTAAAGATTTGATTAATATATTTTTCGTAAAGTGAGTTAGAACCTGTTTTCCCATGCTTTCCAATGGGAGATTTGTGAAACCCTGATAAGGGGGGTTCTCTACCCTTAATTTTATATAATGATAGCCTAAAACTACCTCCGGGAAATTCCCTACCCATTAAAAAAAACTCCATGAAAATCGGCTAGTAGTTTCTGAGTCTATGCATTACAAACAAACAGACAGACAGACTTTGTCTTTTATATAATAGTATAGATAGGCCTGCTTTTAAATAGCCGGACAACAAATGAATAGGCCAGAATCAATAGCAAAGAATGGAAATATATTTTCGCAACTTTGGCATTCAAAAGAGATAATAATAATAAAATTGGAAAATTCAATCACTATTCTGTTTATCTTGAATACAGAGAGAATTCCATATTATATTTTCTAAAAGTGGTAAGAGAGAGTTGTATGTTAGCGATCAGTCACAACAGATTTTTAAAAATTTTTGATAATATTCTATACATTTATCACGAATGTGTTTATTAAAGCTTTTGTGGTTTGAAAATTAAATTAAAATTAAATATATTTTTAATAAATATTTAATACAAAAATGTGGTCTATAATTAAAAATTCTCCTAATAATAATATTCTATATAAGTCTGGGGTTCCAAACTCCAAATTTTTCCATACCCCCCAGACCACCAGGACAACCGTCTGTCCGTCTGGCCTCAATAAATTATGGTAACCCTTTGTTTAGGAAATTTTGACAAATTTTTGAATAACTTTTTTTTATTTAAATAAATGTATAACTGTTTTAAAAATTGTGTCCAAAACTGTAAAAAATTGTTGGGGTGAAGGCCACAATAGCCTACAAAGTAGAAAAAACTTTTAGGATGGGGGGGGGGAGCCGTATTATTATGTAGCCCCGGGGCCCGTCAAGCCTGTCTGCGACCCTGAAGACAAGTATTAAATAAAATAAATATATAGGGCCTATACTACTACAGTTTAAAATTTATAAGATAAAATAAATTTTAAAATTGTTAATAAACATTTATTGAGAACGACAATTTGCTCAGCATCCCCTGGTCCAAATCTTTTGAAATTTAGTGAAAATTAAGTAGCATTTAAGACATTTATCCCAAACCTCCTCCCTTTATTACACTAAGGGGAGGGTAGGCGAAATTATAGATCCTGAACCCCCCCCCCCTCTATATATTTCTGAATGCGCCTATATATAACATTCAACAAGTAGATATGAGGAATTGACTTTGATTTTGTTGTAGTTTATGAGAGAACTTAAACTTTAGTTTACTTTCTCTAACAAAATTATTTTCAACTTCACATATTATTTGTTTAATAGTTTGTTTGGCAAAAGTTCGAAAACTATTCCTCTAAATCTAAAAGTTTCCCTCGTGATTTATTATAATTGTTTTATATTATTATTTTATCCATTTTATTTTTGTTTGTAAAATGTTTTCATTAAATCCGCCAATAATGGTAAATTATATTTATATTTGCATACATTTTTATTTTCTCGTATACGAAGTAGAGAAAATATTGTAATCGTAGAAAAAATTAAATAACGAGATTTTAAGTGTACCTCCCTGAGTTAAAAAAAAATTTCTGAAATTATGTCTGACTGCTTTCAAAAATTTTTCAACTTGTAATTTTTTTGTCATATTGTATTGTGATAAATTTCCCTATTTAAAAAAGCTTTTTTTCTTTCACGCTTTTTCGAAAATTAATTACAATAGATTTTGAGATAATATATAAGAGACCGGTCTCTCCAAATTTTGAAAAAAAAAAAAATAAATAAATAAATAAAGCAAGTAGCCAACAGATTTTTTTCGGCTCCTGAGACCATTTAGTGTTTTAGTTCATTTATAATTAGCCTATAAATACCTATGGCTACCGGGGGACGTTCCACGCTTGTTTTATAGAGCCTCCCATCCGAAATTCTGCTGTGGGTGAGCTGTGGGTAGCATTATCGATCTTGATAACCGTTAGGCCCATTCTAAACGAGCGCTTTTGGCATGTTTCTAACGCCGCGTTTTAAACGCTTCAAAAGCCCGAGTCAAACAGAATGAGATCCGCGTTAGAAACGCGCCAAAAACGCTCGTGTAGAATAGACAAAATTTTCAACGCGTTTAAAACGCGGCGTTAGAAACGCGCCAAAAGCGCAAGTGTAGAATGGGCCTTACTCTACTCTGTTGCCAGGTACCCCGGTTAATCTAACAAGTGCCAATTATAAAAAAAAAATATAAATATAAATTTGTCTATTTCAGCGTGAAAGGTGTTTGATTGGTCCTACTTATACAAATTTTATATTGTTTTTCGATGAGCTTAAGTAATATCTTCAACACTTATTTTAATTTTAAATGTATGGTATATTTTATACGTGAGGCTTGACTGTTAGCCGATTTAAAAAATTTAAAAAAAAATTCATGAATTCTTTTATAGCACGACCTCAGACAAATAAACTTGGTTTGTTGCTGAGTACATAAACAGGTAAATAAATATGGATGAATGTTTCAATGAATTGAAAATAATTTATTAAAAATACAAGAATATATGTATATAAAGAAAGGGAGGTTAGGGGGAATAATTACTTCCGTGTAGCATTAAGCCACTTAAACGAATGGATAGCCTACTTCTTGTATGCAAACAATTCTTTTACTCTATTTATCTTTCTCTCTTTTATTTTTATTTATTCTTAAAGCCTATTTCCCTCCGATGGTACATTTAACAAAAGACACTCTGAGACACGAGCATTTTAATCGAGGTTTCGCTACGTTGAACAGAAGGTCCTTACAGATTTATTTCTTGTGATTTTTATGATAGAACCTTTAATTGTCGTATTTACTGTTGTGTAAACGAAAAGAAAAAAATCGGGAAGGACTTCCCCAAAACTTTCTCTTATTCTTTTGGAATTACGTCTGAGTATGTGTGTGGACACGATTGCTTAAAAACCAAAGCAGCCAGGTCGATGAAATTTAGTATATACTCCTTACACTAAAATTGAAGATTTCTATCAACTTTTGGAGTAAATACGTCGACTGGAAGTAGTACTTTACCTAATAAGTTTTTTGAAAAATTTTGATAAATTACTCTATTTTAAAAAGTTTTTATTCTTTGACATTTTCTCGAAAACTAAATAGTTTTTGAAATAATCAAGGAAGAAAAAGACATTTTTTTGTTAATTTTGAAAAAAAAAATCAAAACAAAATCATACATGGTTTGATTTTTTTTTCAAAATTAACAAAAAATGTTTTTTTCTTCGTTGATTATTTCAAAAACTCGAAAGATGTGTTCTCTGCTTATCACACCAGAGTTTTTGTGACGACGTATATTTAGTTTCCCTCTATACGATATAATTCAAGATATAAGATTTATAAACAGAAAAATATTTAGTTTTCGCCAATATTTTAGAATTGAAGATTAATTAAGATTAAAATTTATAAACATGGGAGTTACCATGGTAAGCATTTCTCCTATCATCCCTATGAAGTACAAGAATAAATTATGCTTGAAATGATTTCAAGGGCAAAATGAGAATATACAAAGAGCATCTAAAAAATAATTGATTTTTGAATTTTAATCAAAATCGTTGGAGCGAATTTTGAGAAAATCTATCAGCAGAAAAGTGCATCAGTAAAGTACTAGTACTTTTTGGCCGATTTTGTTCAAAAGCTTCGTGTCAAGTCTCAGAAGGGTACCTAACTTAAGTAGGGTAAAATTTAAATTAGGCTGGTTGAAACCACCTAGCACTTTTCAATGTTGAGATATTTTGTTCACGGACAGACCATGTTGCAAAAACCACTTTTTTTGGGCTCAGGGTATCTCAAAAAATGTATTTCCATCAAAAAATCAAATCCAATTTTCGACATGAATCCAATACTTTCTCTCTACATATATTGCTTACATATATAGGCAATGGATAGTAAAAATCTCCAACTATTTCAAACAATTGTTTTCCCTCTTGTCATTAAATATATAATAGGCCTACAATCATTCATATATACTTTTTAAAAGTATTTTGGTAAAAAAAAGTCTTGCCGAGCTCTCCGCCTACTATACAGCAAATCTCTAAATACCTAACATTAACCAACAAAAGCTTCACTTTCTCTCTCTATTCTTTTTGTTAAAAAAAAGTACAGTAACAATTATCCATATTATTTATAATTCTCTTTCCTCGGTATTCGAGAATCGTTGAAAACCATATTATAGGTCATAGACGTACGTGGGCAGCAGGTCCAAAGGGCAAAAGGGCAAAATACTCGTTTGGCCTGTGGCGCGAATAAAATTTTTAAATTAAAAATTTCTCTAAGCAAAACTTATCCACTTGTAACTTTGAATAAAACATCTCAAGAGCTGCTTGCTTCACTTTTCGTGATTTGTAATAAAATCCAATATAAATAAAATGTTCATTTTTTTTTTTTATTTCCAATTCGTTCTGAATCAATTGAAAAATTATTTGCTTTTATCTTAGATTGAGAAATATTTTTATCTTTGAGTTTTTCTATTTAGTCTTTCTATCTAAAGAAATTTTCATATATTGATATGAAAGCTAGGTCATAATTTTTGCACCTGGGTTAGAAAGATATAACTTTTCAAAGCGACAAAATTTTCCTATTTTTTTTCTTTAATAAAAGATATTCCCTGCTTTTTTTTCTTAGCTATTTCTCTATTATTTTATTTTACTAAGCGATTATCAAGTGTAATTATGTAATGAATATCGTGTTATAAATTTAATTTATGCCTATTGATTCCGAAAAGTCATACAAAATATAAATTAGAAATCTTAATTGATATCCTGTACAAATTAAAAGTTGTGTGCGACCAGTCACGCCAGATTTTTTAAATTGCATATAGAATTCTAGTAAGATTTCTAAAAAATAATGCATTATAAATAGTACAGTATTCTTTTACTAGAAATAAGACTTCAAATCAATTGAAATTTTCTTTCTTTATATTTACAAACAACTAATTAATATTCAGCCCACTTAATCATAGCACAGGCCAATTAAGCCCCTGTAGATTCTCTTAGTCTCAATTCCCCTAATTGCAATTGTGGTTTCAATTGTGATAAACCGGAACATTTATTATTGAAATGTCCAGGGTTGGTTGCCATCTGGCAGGATTTCATCAGGAAGTTCTAGCTTACTGGGCAACTTCACCTTATTAACTCATCATTACGATAAATAATTTTATATTCATGAAAAGATTTTGTTGATCTATAGATTTGACCAAAAATAAAAGAAAGTTTAATTATATAACAATTTTTATTATTTTTCTTTTTAAGAGATTTAATTATTTCATTATTCAAATTAATTAGCTTTAAATTTTCATAAGGAGATAGAGAAAGAACACAATGCTTTCCAATGGAAGAATTCTAGATTTGTAAACCCCTTAAAAGGGGGGTCTCCTACCCCCTAATTCAACATAATGATCACCCCCAGAAAATTCTCTTTCCACTAAAAAAAAACTCCATGAAAATCTGCCCAGTAGTTTCGGAGTCTATGCATTACAGAAGACAGGAAGAATCGACAGACTAAAATCGTAATTTCGAAATCAAATTTTGAGGAATCTAAAAATTAGAGGGTGGCCTTGGAGGGTGCGGCAAAAAAGGAAGGGGGATATATTTAAAAAGAAAAGGTAAGAGAAGAAAGAATAGGCCTACAAGCGTTATGTTGCCTACCAAGTGATTCTCACACTAACTGAATAGAGGATCTCATTCATTCGTTTACTCAACTAGCCATCCAAGTATGAAAAAACAAGTCAAAATTTTATAACCTTGTCACATCTTTAATAGGGATTTTAATTAAAAAAAAAAGAGAGAACAAATATTTAACTATAGTTAAAAACGACACATGTGCCCCGGATGGATCATTCGTTTAATTTAAAAATTATCCTTTTTATAAAGTATTTCTCCCTGGCATTCGAGAAGGAAAGTAAAAAAGCTTTTGTGATTATATGGATATCTAAAAAGAAAAAACCCAAGAAAAAAAAAAGATTAAAGCTTTATTATACCGGAATTATTAACTGCCCCCCTCTCTCCCTGCCCCCCTCTCTTCACCTGCTGGGCATGCCTTCGCAAAATCTGATTCATTAAGAAATACAAGATATTCTTAAAACCGATTTTACACATGTAATATTGTATATCTAAATTTATTCTGTAGTTTTTACTTTCTCTTATGTATATGTTATATAGTAACATATATATAGAGAGAAAGTATTGGAATCATGTCAACAATTCGATGTCGAGATGGATATACACGTTCTAAGGTCCCCTGAATCCAAAAAAGTGGTTTTCGCGGCATGGTCTGTCTGTGTGTCTGTCTGTATGTAAATTTTACATCTGAACTCATATGTACCGTATTGTCGGGAACTAAATATATGTCGACACAAAAAAGCTGGTGTGAGAAGCACAGAACACAACTTTCGATTACGGAAGTCAAGATAAAGTTGAGTGAGGTGTGACAGTCACACCAGATTTTTTTCAAGTGATGCTGCAGTTTAATGGCAGATTAGAGCAAGAATGAAACTTCATTAATTAATTCATTGCATCCGTCTTAAAACAATAAAGTCTTTGCAATTTTCCTCTAATCAAGAATCCAAAATTATATTACAATTTTCCTAAAAAAATTTAAAAAAGTACATCAGTAAAGTACTAGTACTCTTTGGCCAATTTTATTCAAAAGCTTCGTGTTACATGCCAAGGAAGTACCTAACTTAAATATATACCATCAAGAGAAAAGATATTGCAAATGGCGGCTCCTGGTTTGAGCCCTATGGTAGGTGCCGCCATATTGTCCAATATCTTTTCTCTTGATGGTATATAAAATTTCAACCTCCTAGCTTTTTCCGGAGTACCTCGCCCTAGCTACGCCACTGTCTGCCACAAACACAGTATTAATTAGAGATCTGTTGGATCTGGAGAAACATAAAATGACCATTTATTTATGTCCTTTTAATGCATTTAATAGGTATTTACTTTGTTTAAATCAAATTTTATGAATTAATATAGTTTTGGTTAAAATCTATTTATAGGCCTAACGCTCAAAAAACAGGTTTGCTTTGACATTTTTTAAATTTCTATCTTTCTTGGAATTTAAAAAAAAAAAAAAAATATTATTTCAACGATTGACCTTAAAATAAAAGGGTTTAAGAAATTTTGATAAAAACTGATTTTGGGGAGTTTTTTTGGGGTGTTAATATAAAAATTAATGATTATTTTATTTTATTTTTTTTTTTTCTAAATCTGCATCTCTTTCTGAATATTTCACTGTAAATTTCAGTTTGATATGTTGAAAACAAAGGGAGTTATGATTTATTTTCTAAAAATATCACTTCAACTAGAAGTCTCGGAAAGGCTTCCCAAGCTCATTTTCCCAGCAAGAATTTTTTTTTCTCAAAAAGTATTAGGAATATTGTAATATAATTTTGGATTCTTACTAAGGATGGTAAAAGCAACAAATAAAAAAATTTCACCCAAATCTGAGATAGTGCGTTACATGGTTGGATGATTTGACATGGAATGACAGGTAGTCTATATAAGTTGATTGATGATTGCCTGGCTTGGATCAATCCTTGAATCTCAGCATTGCAAAAATAAATAAATAAAAATGTCAAAATTCTTTTAATTGTTCATAGATCCCTTGAGGATTAGTCCAAGACAAGTAGGCCTAATCATTAACTTATATCTTTGTTCAATGCTTATTTGATCCCCTTTGATGCTTTTTTTTATCAATTATCTAAAAATTTTCTCCCTAAGAGTGCACATTTCTATTTCAAGTTGTTCAAACATGCATGAGCAAATTATATATATATAGAATAGTATACAACTCAACCTTTTTGTTTTGATTTAGCCTACTCTAAACCAAATCATCTTTGAAACGTCAAAACAACAAAAAGAAAAATGATTTTTGTAAGAGTTCCTACGCAAGGGAAGAAAAATCACAACGAAATTTAATAAAATTACAACGAGAAACAGCATCAAGGAATAATAAAAGGATCTTTGATCATTTACACACTCCTTCCTTGTCAAAAAGTTTCTATTTTTTTTTTTTTTTTTTTAATTATTTAAATAAAATTAACTCCATCCTCTTCATCTATGATTTTTATATATTTTCTTTAAATAAAAATCACAAAAGAAGAAAATATTATTGTATCAATAAAAAAAGAAAAATATAATGACAGTTAACAAAACATATCAGCCTTCAGACAGAGAACATCGAAACGTTCTGTTAATTTTTTATTCAAGACAATAAAATATTAAAAACGTTTAAAAACAATGGAATGTCCAAATGACGACTTTCGAATTAATTTTTGTTTTTTTACCTTGGTTGGGGCTTCATCAGGAAGGAGAACTGCCGACGGGAGGCCGAGGATGTTGTCACAAACACAAAAAACACACACACTAAACACACGGATATAATTTTATCACGATCACGAAGTTGATTTATTTGTCAGTTAAAAAGAATTAAAATATTCTTTGACTTGATTAAAATAATTAGCACATAACCTGTCAAACTTTGCAATCACAATTCTCTTTAAGGCCAAATCGGATTTTAATAAATTTTATATTCACTTGAAAGCATATTTAATATAGAATAAATATGGATAAACAGTTAAAATTAAAATGAATTAAATACCGAGAATGATTAACATTACTTATAGACAAGTCACTTGACTTATTCTCTTTGATTATTTTGCGAGGCAAAGAGTTCATAGAGAGGGAAAAGAAGACAGCAACTAGAAGACATCAGAGACAAGTTAGCAAAGATAATAACAAAGAGTATTAAAAATTTGAGTAGAGATCTAGGCCTAATAAATATTTAATAATTAATTATTGGGTAATATTTTCTTATTGAAGAATATTAATAATTAAAATAAATAAATAAAAAAAAAAATGTTTTTATTCTTGTTAAGATATTTAAAAAATTTATATAATTATAAAATGGCCCTCGGGCTTGGCATAGTTGGTAGGCACACGGTGCTTACCGAAGGGTAAGAGAAAGTTGTGTGCTGTGCTGTTCACACCAATTTTTTGTGTCGAGATATATTTAGTTTCCCATAGCACCTTAGTTTCAAACTTGACCACTTGCATTTCATAAGTAAAAAGTAAAAAATCAATTGATTCAAAATTTCCATAGGCTCTGAGTATTTTAAATGTTGACTGCTTGAAATAAACTTTGGTTATTTTTCAAAATTTTAATCTCATATTTGGATATTTTATACACAATAGAGAATCGATTATAGGGTAATTTTATATTTTCTAGAATAGTAAGATTATTTGCCCTAGCTGGGACTGGCAGTACTTCTGTTCTTTGCATGTCAGTCTCTTCCCTTCTATATTTTCCAGGCGTCAGACCGTGCAACGGGCCGGCCTGTTCTATTCCTTTCCGGTCGCAAAAACCCATGAACCTCCGATCCCGCACTGCGGGATTAAGGCGAAGAAAGAAGAAGAAGAAAACTAAGATTATTTGAATTTATATTGATACCTCTAGATTTTATTGAAGAATATGAAAGGGTGTCTTAAGATACTTAGCGACAAAAAGGAATTTGTTTTTTTTTTTCGGTATTCATATTTCCAATTCAGATGAAAATAAATATATTTCAATTTTTATATGGAATAATAATATCAATTTTTTGCTCCCCTTGAGAGAGAACAAAAATATTAACATATATGAGTGCTTGAATTTACATTTAAAAAAAAAAAAGTGATAAATCATGATTTATTAATGAATTCATTTTCCTTTGATGATTTTTTATTTAAGCAACAGTTCTTATTCTTTTCTTTTACCCCAAATAGTTTTATTCGAAATGTTAATGTGTATTATAAAATTTTATTTTAATTGAATTTATTATTATTTATAATAGTTAATTAAGCTCGCCTCGGCTCGCGAGAGCCCACACTCATGCGGATTTGGCGCGTTTGAAGGCCGATCTGGCGATTTTTCACACATGCGTACGAGCCCAGCTCGGCTCTTCTACAAACGAGCCAAATCTGCAAGTGTGTGGGCTCTCACGAGCCGAGCCGAGCCAAAAATAAAATAAAATACTTTATCTGAGGCACGAGCCCAATCCGTGAGAGCCCACCCGTGCAGATCTGCTCCCTAGCCGAGCCGAGCCGGACAGAAGACCCAGACTGATCGGCTCGGCTCGGAAGCTAGATCCGCACGTGTGTGTGCGTCTCACTGATTGGGCAATTACGCTTCTGGCTCAGATAAAGTATTCAGCTTTCGTGGGAATATTATTTTATGGCGGCTCGAGCTTGTGTTATTGAGCCGCACACACACACTTACCAGATTTGCAAGTTCGTTTGTGGGCTCTAAGGCGAGCCGGCCACAATAAACACATCTCGCATCGCGCCTATTAAAATGAAATTAGAATTTCACGCCGCGAAAGCGTGAGAATTCCCACTGATCGGCTTCGAGACCAGAAGGCGTAATGTTGCCCAATCCGAAACACAAACTCATCTCGCAAATTTGCTATTCTTTCGTTGTCATATGAGAGCTCCGTTCATGCGAATGTGTGTCGCTGAAATTGTAATTTTCATTTATCTTGCCTCCGGCTCTGAAGATGGCCTAGACCAGTAGCCGAAACGTTAGCCTGGAACGGCAACAATAAAAGAAATAATTTTGGCTGCCTATGTTTTGGATTTTTTTTTGACTCCTTAATAATACTTCCAGCCACAAAGACATGCCTCACAATTTGCTATGGTAAAAAAATAGAAAAATTTAATGATTTTAGTTTTAAAGTTGATAGTAGAAAGTATTGAATTTATGTCAAAATTCAATGTCAAGATTTTGATGGATGTACACGTTTTAAGATCCCCTCCAGAGTAAAGGGCCTTTTTAATCTCGATCCAGAAAAATAGGAATATTCAAAGAAAGTAATAATGGATTTATATTTATTTTAAAAACAAAAGAAAAGTGAACGTAAATTTTGTGAAATTATACTATTTTATAACTTTTTAAAATAAAATATCGAAAATGGCTTGGTATTCATTTCATATCTGTAAAATGATTTTGTTGTTGCTTCTATATACAAAAACATTAAAACTTCGAAAACTCTTTGTTTTACATAATCCCTCAAGGCGGTAAATGGTTAGTCCGGAAAATTTTCTTCTTAGAGATAAAATACCTCTCTCTACTTTTTTTTTTTATACTTTCTTTAATAATTAAACCTTACATATATATATATTTTATATCAAGAAATATTTTTTAACTTGCTCGGGGAGTTTATAAAAAAAAAAAAAAAAAATTCAAAGTGTGTTATCTCTTCTTTCCTCCTCTTATTCTTTCCTTCTAAAAATTGTTATTATAAATTTAAAAACATTGCCTGGTAAAATTTAAGTTTAAATAGTAGTCTTTTATAAATTACTAGCCGCACCACCTGCCTTCGGCCCTCTGGATGATGCTTTTTTTGTTTTCCTCTATAAGAATCTCACAGACATCTTTTTTAACCCTTTAAAGTCTAAAACTATTTCCTTTAGACAGTCGTGTTTTTATTTGAATTAAAAATATTTCAACCAAAAAATCCTAATCCCCCATACATTTTCTATCTGCGAATTGAACAATAAATAACTTAGAAAGAAATAGAAATATCGGAAATAAAATTTTCCTGAAATCTTCAAGATTTAAATAAATAAAACTTAAAGAAAATTGGAATTAACTATCTTAGGAGGAATTTAAGGTAGTATTAAACTCTAAGAGGTGCAACCAAGCGAAAGATCCCCTCTTTCAAACTCTTGCCCCCTCTTTTTGAGGGACGCATCGCATCTAAGAATCGATCGATCTTTTTAAGGAGTTGAGAGAAAGAGAATCTAGACTCAAACAATTAAGCTCGAAACAAAAGACTGTGTAAGCAAACAAGTTCACTGAGATCACACTCGATTTGAAATCATTTTCTGATTGACTTTTTAAAGAGAGAGTGAGAGAGAGTGGTGAG
Organism: Euborellia annulipes; assembly: GCA_023213315.1. Lineage (NCBI taxonomy): Eukaryota > Metazoa > Arthropoda > Insecta > Dermaptera > Anisolabididae > Euborellia > Euborellia annulipes. The sequence goes on from JAKCPI010001197.1 coordinate 56,584, forward strand.
AGAAATATAGGCCTATAGGCGAAATTAATTTTCAATGTGATGTTGAATAAAATATGAGATTATTGAAATTGGCGTGTTAGAGTGTTTAATAGACTCTGAGTCACTTATCATTATTAAAATTATATATTTCGATATGAAATTAATATGAAAATTAATATCAAATGAAAAAATGTGACTGGTCGCACTGTACACAATTTTCTCTTGCCTTTGATAATAGAGAGTTGCGTTCTGTGCTTGTCACACCAGATTATTTGTGTCAACATATGACATAAAAACTGAAAAAGTACATCAGTAATGTATTATTAGTCTTTGACCGATTTTGATTAAAAGCTTATTTTCACGCCTCAGGAGGGTTCCTAACTTAAATATAAAATTTCAACCTCCTAGTTCAATTCATTTATGGTTTAAATTGAACACACACAGACAGACCATATTGCAAAATCCACTTTTTACATTCTCTTACCTCAATATAGGATAATATATATAGAGAGAAAGTATTGGATTCATGGCAAAAATTAGATGTCGAGATTTTGATGTATATACACGTTTTGAGGTCCCCTGTGGTTTTCGCGACATGGTCTGTCTGTCTGTGGGTCTGCCTGTCTGTGTATGTGTGACTGTGTTCAATTTTAAGCATGAAGGAATTGAGCTATGTGACTGAAATTTTATATTTAAGTTAGACATCCCCTGGAGCGTGAAAATAAGATTTTAAACAAAATCGGCCAAAAAATACTAGTAGGCTACCCGGTACTTTTCTGATGTACTTTTTAAGTGTTTTTCGATTTTCTCAAATTTCGCCCAAACGATCTCAATATATATATTATTCATAATAACGGTTATCGTATAAAGTCTTATATGGCCTAAGTTACCGAAAAGACTGTGTGAATGTGAGTGTGAATGGGAAAAAAGTGCGAGCGTTAAAAAAAAAAAATCTTGAATTCTAAATATTCGTATGTCGACCCAAAAAATCTGGTGTGGTAAGCACGGAACACAGCTTTTGATTACCCAAGGTAAGAGAAAGTTGTGTGCTGTGCGACCAGTCACACCAGATTTTTTGGATTCAGGAGACCTTAAAACATCATAGCCCAAGAGCCAGCGACGGCCAGACCTTCGTTATTTTATAAAAGCTGAAAGTTTTTCTATGTATGTCCCCAATATAGGTAAGAATAATCCCCAACTATGAAACTTGGGTCGTGGTGGTTTTGGCAGATAACAGATAGTAACGGTGTAGAAATTTGTATCTGAAATTCGTTATAGTATAAAGCTCAGTTTTTATATATTTTATTCCCAATAATGTTAGAAGTCGAGTTGTCCATTGCCAGACACTTAGTACAGTTCCATCCCCTTGCCAGACACCCTTAAACTACAAGAAATTGTAATTATACTTTCGTTATAGTATAAAAGCTGAATTTTATATATGTTATTTGAGGAACTATTAAATGATGTTTCCTCAGTAGCCAGACAGTTTAGATGGTTCTTTCATCTTGCCAGACACATTAAAAGTCTGCCGTAGGTACGAGCGCGAGGAATATATATATATATGTAAGAGGGAGCGAGTGAAACAGTCCTTTCGGTCTATTGCGATCTTTTGTTTACCCCATATGGATCTGTTGTTTACTCCATATTGTGTTTTGAAATATTACACGTAAAGCAAACGTTATTCATTTGTGCAGTTTATGAATTAAATGTGATCTAGTAGTAAAGTGTTATCATGGGGGATGTTTGGTTTGTAAAAAAAGTGATGGTAAAATAATATTATTTTCTGAGGAGACATTAATAAAATGTCAAACTGTTTTGAAAATCAGAAAAAAACATAACCTAAAATATAAAAACATTATTTTGCCTGATGAATATACAGACAGTGGTTATCACTGTGAATGCTATAAAGCATACACATGACTAATAAAAAAAAAATATTTTACTGCCGAACCTTTAAGTTCTTCAACTTTAACACAATCAACTTTAAATTCTGAAAACTAGCGTTGAGAAGTCGCTATAGACTTAGAATTGGGTATAGAAGACTTGCAGCCAAGGAATTAAATAAAAAACTTTTATTTATTTGTTAATCGTCGACATTTCTGTCACAAATCACGACCTTCCTCAGGTTAATTAATCGTCTTGAGGAAGGTCGTAGTTTACGACCGAAACGTCGACGATTAACAATTAAATAAAGTTTTTTATTTAATTCCTTGGCTGCAAAGTCTCCTATACCCAATTAAATTCTAAATGAATAGTACTACAATCATATAGATACGTAGGCCTTATAGCTGGTAGTTCAATAAAGATAAGTGAAAAGGAAGAAGAAGAAAATTCGCAGCTAGTTGTGTTTCATTATTTTTATTCCCATTATGTTGACGTTTCGATCCCGGTTGGGATCATCCTCAGAACTAATGTGCACAACAAGAGACAAATAGATTAGTATCGGGAAAAAACATGAACAGTTATAAATTTTTTCATCTTAGAGTATAAGCATATATTCTAATCTGTTCATGTTTTTTCCCGATACTAATCTATTTGTCTCTTGTGCACATTAGTTCTGAGGATGATCCCAACCGGGATCGAAACGTCAACATAATGGGAATAAAAATAATGAAACACAACTAGCTGCGAATTTTCTTCTTCTTCTCCTTTTCACCTATCTTTATAGTACTACAATCTACGACTTTTCAAAAAAAATCTGACATCTTTGAACCGAATGTTAATGACAATAGTGATGAAACTCAGGACGTAAAGATTCCGACCGAAAGTGATGATAGTATTAATGACTATCAGATCGTTTGTATCTTTTGTAATAAACAAAAGAAAAAACTACGATCTATAATGCTTCCACTTCATGAAGCTGATACAGATTTTTAATTTAATGATTTATTGACATGAAAATTTTACTTAGTAATTTTTTGAAAATTTATTTTTTAGTCCTTAATAATGCTATATAATGAATTTTGATGATAAATCCAAAAAAACACTTCTCCACACAATACGTCTGGCAAGATGAAAGAACCATCTAAACTGTCTGGCTACTGAGGAAACATCATTTAATAGTTCCTCAAATAACATATATAAAATTCAGCTTTTATACTATAACGAAAGTATAATTACAATTTCTTGTAGTTTAAGGGTGTCTGGCAAGGGGATGGAACTGTACTAAGTGTCTGGCAATGGACAACTCGACTTCTAACATTATTGGGAATAAAATATATAAAAACTGAGCTTTATACTATAACGAATTTCAGATACAAATTTCTACACCGTTACTATCTGTTATCTGCCAAAACCACCACGACCCAAGTTTCATAGTTGGGGATTATTCTTACCTGTATTGGGGACATACATAGAAAAACTTTCAGCTTTTATAAAATAACGAAGGTCTGGCCGTCGCTGGCTCTTGCTCTATCATATATCCATCATAATCTAGACATCGAATTTTTAACATGAAACCATTACTTTCTCTCTCTGTATATTAACATAAGTAAGAGAAAGTAAAATAATAATTGAAAAATGTATTATTATTTGAAATTCTTCCCCGTTTATTTACCCAAGGTGCTTTCGAGTACACAGTCACACACCTCAACCGGCCACTAGTCATTTAATTTATTAAACAAATATTTTTTTTTTTTTAAACATTCACACTTTTTTCTCATTCACACTCACACTCACACACACATTCACACTGTCTTTTCGGCAGCTCAGGCCATATAAGACATTTACGATAACCGTTATTTATGAATTTATATATATTAGGGTCCAGGCATTTTTATTTAAGCCATCTGGTATCCAGATGGCTTAATTAAAATCATCGGACTGCCTGGGGTCCGAACCCGCGACGTTTGGTATATGAGGTTAGTACGCTAACCTCTACACCACGCCCCGTGGGCTATTAAACAAATACAATGGATTCTTTAGTTGTATGTTGGTTGGTTTATTTGCATAATAATTAATTTTTAATGGCCAGATATGAGTTTAAACCCCATTTCAGATATATGCATTATGATTATGAGCATTCATGAATTTAAAGGGTAATAGGGGTGAGGGGTATCTCTTCCCCATACATCGCCGTATACGTGCTTGAAATGAAACTTACATCATTATATATAATTAATTGTTTAAAAGTAACTCAAGAAAAAATTTTATATTATGAAAAATTAATTAAACAGAAGATTTGCAGATGTTTAGCTTTCTATATTTAATAAATACTTAAGTTTTCCAATAAAAAAGAAAAAACATATCAAGCTTTTTCTTTCTAAAACCAGCCCATCATCTGCTTTAAAAATACAGACAAGTAATCTCAACAATTTGAAGATTTTATTTAATAAATAAGTTTGGCACAAGAGCGGATTCAGAGGAGTTTTTCAAGGTGAGGGGGAGGGTAATTAGTGTAGGCTTTATTATATATAGGCTAGTATATATTATAAATAGTAAATGTTTAAAATTTGAAAAAAATCGTTAGAGCTTTTTTTGAAAACAGATGTGCTTACATGCTTACATATAAACAAACACACCTACATTGCTCGTTTAATAGTATAAGATAAGATTTAAAATTCTGCAGAGCAGCTGAAATCGCGCCAAAAATATACATATAAAAAAAGGTTATTTAAAAATCTGGTGTGTTAATACGCGCATCATCTCAAAGAAAAAAAACATTAACAAAATATGAGTTGAATCTATATTTATTTGATATGCTTTCTATTGAGCTTAGTATTTTTTTTTTTTTTTTTTTTTTTTTAATCTATGAGAAGTGAGAGCTGTCGAGTAATAGGAGCTCACCCCGCCAATATTGCGAAAAGTAAAACGACACGAGTGCAAAAAGATACCAAAAAGAGGTTCAAATAAAAATATTTTTTCTAAACTGATTTTATTTTATTATTTTTAGAGAAGAAGGCCTCACATATCATATCACATCCCTTTATATTGATAAAGTCTTTTAAAAAAATAAATAAATATAAAAAAAAAAAAAAATACAAAGAAAGTCGACAAAGGGATTTTTTTGGCGTATGGAGGCTGCAAATGCTAGGATTTCCATTTGGACAGGGATGGAGTATTGAGTAAAGAAAAGCAAGCACTTTATAGGGTGTCCTAAAAGTGACACTCTTTCTGTAGATATATGAGAATTCTATCAATAAAGAGAACAAATGTAAAATTAAATTAAATTAAATTTTTTTTTATTGAAGGTCATGTAATTTAACTATATAATCTATTTTATTAATATTCGTTAATATTTAAATTAATTAGTTGCAAATATAATTTAAACGAATAATAATTGAAATTTACAGTGTAAATGGCCTTTTTCAATTACAATTTACATTTATCAACTCAAAAAAGTAGGTGTAGCTGAAAAGGTTTGGGTTGGTTGCTTCACTTTTAATTAACTAGCTATCTCTCATATGCTAGCTGACTTTGAATTTCGATTCTTCACATCTTGTTAAGCTAATCGCATGATTAAATAAGAGCTCAGATCGTAGTTAACTAGCTAAGACCAGGGGCGTATATAGAAATTTTTTTCGGTGGGGGGGGGGGGGGCTTGAACTCAAAAACTTTTCTGCGGAAATTTTTTTTTAAGAAACTAAATTTTTTTTTACACGAAATTTTTTGCGGAACATTTTTTCATTTGCGGAACCAAAGTTTTCCATCCTGCGAAAAAATTTGTTGCTCTGATATCTGTATTTCCCTATATATGTATATGTGTTTGGGAAATTTCGGGGGGGGGGCTGGCCCACTCGCCCCCCCCCTTATATACGCCCCTGGCTAAGACCCAAAGTTCGGTATTAGACTTAACTAAATTAAGAGAAATTAGAAGCACCTTGTTTATGTATTTTTTAGAAAATTTTTAATTTTTTCTTAAAAAAAAAAAAGATTTAATTATTTTAATTTTTGATATTTATTTTAATTCATTTTAATTTTAATTTTTAATAGTTAGTTAACATCGGGTTTTCTGCAAAGGCCCCAAATTTTAAATAAATATTCATCTCTTAAAATGTGTTTGACAATTTTATGTGAAACAAGGGTAAGTGAAAGTAAAAAAAATATTTAGTTTAATTATAGGGTTCTCTAAAGAATCTTAATGAAGACAAAATCTGCCTTCTCAACCCTTTTAAAATACACCTACTTAAAAAAACATCCAATCAGCAAAATTTCATTAAAAAAATTTGCATTTAATTACGTATTTCTAGAAGGGGGAATTAGAAGTGTAGACAAAATAAGTAAGAGGATAAGGAATTAATATTTCTTATCTAATCGCAACATGGTGAAAGCCATTAAATTATTTCTATGCTATATCAGTTTGTACCTTTGGCAGCTAGTTGCGTTATTGAATGGAGATGCACAGGAATTTATTGGAATTGAATTAATTAGTTATAAATTTCATAAACTGAGATCAAACAAATAGGCCATCAGAGCTATTTTATTAATTAGGGTAATATGTTAAAATTATTCTATTATATTCATTTGGATAATAAAAATAAAATAATTAATTAAATTGATTAAACATAAAATTTTAATTTCTCTTAACTATATATGTTAATAAAAGAGAGAAAATATTGTACCTATGTTAAAAATTTGATGTCAAGATTTTGATGGTAATACACGTTTTGAGGTCTCCTGTTTCAAAAAAAAAAAATGGTTTTCGCAATCGATGTAAATGAATAAATAAATAAATAAAATGCTCTGTCTGTACAAGAAGTAAATGAGCTACGGGGTTTAAATTTTATATGCTTTCTGCTCAAAAACAATATTTTAAAAGGCCTGAGTGTACATTTTTCAATTTTCTCAAAATTCATTCTAACAATTTTGATTAAATTTTATAAATCACTTATTTTTTAGATACTCTTTAAAATTTATATTCTCATTTTGCTCTCAAAATTTTTTTTATCGAGATATAGGACCTATATCAATAATTTAATAAGTTAGTCTTGCAATGCCTAGCGCGGCGAAACCTCAGGTGGGTGACTCCAAGGAATTAGTATATGGAACGTCTCCCGGTTAATAAATATATATTGTATACGTTAAAATGCCTAAATGGTCTCATTATCCGAAAAGGAATAAAACGTTTTGTGTTTAAATAAGGTTATGATTTAAACGGTTAGCAAAATATTCGTTTTTTGGTGAAAAGAAAAATGTATTCGGTCAGCCAAAATGGCTAATGGTTAGCAACTTATGGTCAGGCAACATTTCTAACACATTGTCATTCTGGACAGCTCTAAAAATTTTTGGATAGTCTATTAAACATACTAGCTGCATTGATTGATTTATTCAGATTTTGGTATGCAAACAGGGGTCAGCAAAATATACTCTTCGTATTTTTTTCTTTCTCGACTATACATTTTTAATCTTAAAAATCTTGTAGCTGATAATTTTTTAAGTTAATATCTCTTTATGTCTCTGCTGACCAATTATGAAATCTTGTTGACCAAGTAATTATTTTGACTGTTTATCAAGCAGACATATAATATTAGTTGAATTGGTTAAATTGTTGACCATTTTTAAGATTCGCCAGGCACCCCCCTAGTTACGCCCATGACGGCAAACCAGCTATATGGCCTAAGATGCTTAAAAACCAATGAAATTATGACTTCTCTTTAATTGGTATCTCCTTTCTCTTTATCTATTTCTTTTTTCTTTAACTTATTATAAGACACTGAAAGTGATGTGTTATGTGTGTTGTTTTGAACAGGTGGTGGCTGGTGTAGAACTCTCCCTGGCTGCTGTGATCCTCCTAGCTGTCGTTGCGGTTGGTCATCTTGACTGGCGTCATCGTCGTCGTCGAGCTGACCGATCCTCCTCTTCGGCCTCCAATTCCGTGGCAATTACAGTCACCACCAATGTCTCGGTAGACCTTGACGGCGATCACAAATGTCGGATGATTAATTTCGACAGCGAGAAAAGACCTAACAGCGGTAACGATTGACAAATCGACCCAAGTGTACATGTCTTCTTTGGGCGGACATCATTATTCACCTTGCCATTCTGGTTAATTTGTCGCAACGTGTTCTTCGATATGTTCTTCCTTCTTAGACGTAAATTAATCCTTTCATAAAAACAATTTTTCATTTTACGAAACGAATTTATTTTCAAAAAAAATAAAAAAAAAAAAAAAACAATAATTTCACATTTTAGAAAATAATCGACATCAAAAAAATTTTAGATAGAATTTTTAAGTTTTGCATTTCTCGTGAATCGTAAATATTTAATCAACACCATCAAATTTTTTCTCAAAATTAAAAATTGCATTAAGAATTGTCTAAACCCTTTTGATACTAATATGTATGTAATTAGTATGTATAAAAATATATAATCTGTCCAAAAATGTTTCATTTACATTAAACATGCAACCACTCTCTGCTAAATCCAAGCTATTAAAATGTGAATATAAGATGAGAAATTTAAATAATAGGCTACTTGTTAAAAAGTGAAAATGTAGTTGAGTTGGTACAGAATTTATTTTATTATTATTAGAGTCTCGTCGACATTCGAATGACAGAAAAATGTAACCTTACACCAAAACTTTGAAGACCAAAAGATAGCTCCATCAATAATAACATTATAATCTGAACGATGATTATATGTGAGCGGGGAAACATTTCCTGTTTAAATTTAAATTCTGAGAGAGGATACAGTTTAATTTTACCTAACTTATTGTACTAACAGAATGTTCATGATTTTTGGTTACTGCAATATACAAAACCTAATAGTTTTTCGGTTAGCTACTCCAGAGCTGACTCTTCAAGAATGTGTCCATGTAAAAAAGAACATTGGTAGATTTTCTTTTTGGATGAATGAAGGTTGAAATTAGTCGGGTCATCACAAAAAAGACATAGAGGTTTTAGAGTACATTGTTAAAAACATTCTCGGCAGCTAATAGAGCAGTGTTTCCCAACCTTTTGAAGTCCCAACGGTGTGTTTGGAATAACACTATACACTAGGTGCACCCTTCCATGTATTTAAAAAAAAAAATATTAACTAGGTAGAGCCTTGTTTGAAAAAGATGGAATTTTTTCAATCAATGCTCAAATAGACTGTTCATTAGCCAGTCAATATATCGTTTAAGATAGCAAGTTTGCGAGATATGTTTGTGCTTAAGATTGGGCAAAAGTTGCACCCCCTGGAGTCGAACCAGGACCTCCACGCTCCACGGGTAGTCCACCCGCCGCGAAAGCGTGGAGGTCCTGGTTCGACTCCAGAGGGTGCAACTTTTGCCCAATCTTAAGCACAAACATATCTCGCAAACTTGCTATTTAAAAAAAAATTAAGTTTAATTGAAATATTATATAATAAGTAACGTACACCATAATATAGTAAACTTTAATATTTCATTATTTAGCGGCCGCCCATAGGCACACCAGTTGGAAACCACTGCTATAGAGTTATAATTGGTTCGTATCCATCGATCTCTCTTACAGCGACGTCATTTCAACTTTTTCTTGGGAGGGGCAAATTTTTTTCTTGGGGGGGGGACATCTTTTTTCTTAAAATTTACTTACAAATATGTACTCAAATTGAGCCAAAAGATATTTAATTAAATTAATTGTTTAATTCTCTACAGTTTATTTATTCGTAGATATATTTTGAAAGATTTTATCTAGAATAATATAAAATTTTATAAAAGTCAGAACCCTTGGAGGGGTAAATGACCCCCCCCCCCAAATGACGCCACTGCTCTCTTAGAGGTAGGAACATAAACGTAGCTAGAAAATTGTTTTAGGAAGGGTGATGAAAGAATAAATTTTTGCCATCCAAGAAGACTTGGTCCCTGTTTCCCAGTCCCCCCCCCCCCTCCTTCCCCAAGAGCAGATCCAGGGAGGATGATATAATATTGGGACGAATGCCTTTCTCCCTCAACCTCAAATGATTTTTTTGTGAGAAAGAAGGTTAAATTTTAGACATCGGGGGTTTCCTGATTTTCCTGTTTTTTTTTTTTTTTTTTTAATCCTCTCGCCAAAGTTTTTCCTGATTCGTTCACTGACTGAACCCTAATATTTTTCCGAAATTCTAGCTTCTTTGTTATTTTTTAAAAATTTTAAATATATCAAAATTTTTTTTTTTTTGGAAGGTTTTGAACACCCAAGTTTCCCCGCTACTGGCTATGACCCTAAATAATCAACTCTTGCCATTCTGTTTTAAAGTGGAGGATACTTCACAGAGTGGATAATGTTATTATAAAATAATTTCTTTAAAGGAGTTATTATTGTATATTAGCTTAAAGTTTTGGTGATTCAATCACTATAGAGAAAGAATGTCAAAATTAAAGGGATGAAATCAAGATCAGAGATCATTTTTAGGGAAAAGGGGTGTCAACAAAATTAGATAATAATTAGTCTAAAACTGTCCTGGTCAAGAACACCAATAAAATGTTACTTCCAAGGGTCACAATTCAAATTTGTTTAAACTATTTTTTTTTTTTTTTTTATTAAAAAAATAAATCTAATTTTGTCACATTTGTAAACTTGTTCTTTGTTGTTTTAATTAAAACCTCTTTAAAATCTATTTCGACAAGTAATCAAGTATATATTAGAAATAAGCTTCTAAATAAAAATGCAAAGCCCTAAGTGTGATTAAAGAAAAAATTTTTGGACAAAGTATTATATATGCGTATTTAGCCACCCGAAAAAATAATTTCTTCTAAATTTTCCTTTAATGAGACTTGTATTTTGTTTTATTATATGAAATTGGGCTCTTTTCCAAGCATAATTAACCGCAAATAATTTGAAGTTAACCTAACCCTTCCCTTATCACTATCTTAATGAGCTCGAAACCGGTGACCCCAAAAGCAAATTATTTGTGGCTTAAAAAAAAAAAAAACAGTGTGAAACAAATTTTGGCTCATTAAAGGAAAGAAAAGAGGGAATTCAGATGAAAAAAAAGACAGCAAGAGTTTTTCCTTAATTTTGCTGCCGTTTTTTTTCTCTCTCTTTAACTTTCCAGCCATTTCTCGCATCTTAGAGGAAATTCTTTTTTTTACGTCTATATATATACCGATATATATATATGAAAATATTAGTTAGCAATTTAAATAAATTTTAGAATGATATACAAGCAGGTCTAATTAATATTAATACTACGAATTTAGATATTATGTAATGCGACTGACCTTAAGACTTATCTAAGGATTTATTAAGTCGTCTTAGAAAGACGATTCTAAATGACTACATAACTCGACCTGCCTTTATTTCCAATAAGCTTTTTTTATTTTAAATTATCTATAAAATATATATATATATATATTATATGTATATATAAAATAAGAAAAAAAAATCCTTTTTATAAATGTTATTTAAACTTATTATTGGATCGTGCTTAGGCGAAAAATAATTTGGGTCCCATCTGAAAAGGTCTCATCGGTTTTTAGATATAGATATATATTCATTTAAATAAGAGCTCGGATGATAAATGCCAAAATATGCATAGGAAAACAATCTTTTTTTAAGTTAGGAAGAAAATAATGTAAATATTATTATATAATAATAATAAAATTTGGAGATTTTCTCATAAAAATTTTAGAGAAATAATGTTTGTTAACAGAAGCATTTTTAGGGAGGGAATACGAATTTTAATGAAGATAAGAAATTATTTACAATAGTTTATGTATAAATCGAGAGGTACATTAAAAAAAATTATTATTAAAAAAAGTTTTAATAAAATTTCTAAAAAGAGTCAGTTCCAAAACAAAAAAATTCATGAAAGATCTTACAAAAATGCGTAGTGAGCTCCATCTCTGAATAGTGGATGCGCTACTTGCGTCACCAATGAAGTAAAAATAATTCCTTTAATTCATTGGTGACTCGAATTATTTATGCCCTACAACAGTCAGTGTTACAGCGATATTACTTGATTATTCATGGGGTAGTTTAGTATGTACAAAACTCACTTGGATAGATATTTCTCCTCAAGTGGTGTTGCTGAAGTTGGTTTATTAAAGAGAAAAAAACGCTATATTTTCAGCAATTGTTTTTAATTCGTTAGCAAGGCAATATTTCCAGATATTTCGGAGACCTATTTGCACTCCTTCCTCAGTGGATTTCACCTCAATTCACCACATTACGGCCCTTATAATTAATCAAATGATTAATAATTGCTGATCAAATAACATGTCGCTTCCAAGCGTTTTAATTATAAGGGCCGTAATGTGGTGAATTGAGGTGAAATCCACTGAGGAAGGAGTGCAGATAGGTCTCCGAAATATCTGGAAATATTGCCTTGCTAACGAATTAAAAACAATTGGTGAAAATATAGCGTTTTTTCTCTTGGATAGATATACCTAACATGATAGATGTAGGCCTAACCTGTGGAGGATTACCCACTAGGCACACTAGGCAGTATAGAAGGGGCCCCAAAATTTAAAAATATTTTTTTGTAAATATTAAATTAAAAAAAAATATTTTCTGAGCCAAAATATAAATATACCAAATATATTCTGTTATGATTTATGAATACGTTGTTTTTCTGTGCTATTGTAAGTCTACTCTGTAGCTCCATTTAATTTAAAAATAGAGTACAATTTGCCAATTTTTTTTTTTTTTATTTTTATTTTTAAAAATTTTAAAATAAATTCATATACAATATCAAGAGAGGGGGGGGGGGTGTTATCCTGTCGCGAGAAGTACAGTTTTTTATAATTTTTTTATTTTTATTTTTCATACTTTTTTATATTTAATTATCTAAATTTTTTTTCTATTCACAAGTCCATAACCCACAAGTAAATGGGATAATTGAGCCTACTTTATTAGAACTAAGTGGATCGAGATTAAAAGTTTAAGAAACACTGTTATAAATATGCCTTTGGATATAATCCGAGCTTTATTTATTATATTTTCATTTGAAAATTAATCCTATGATTTAATTTGATAGAGAAAATATTTTCAGATGGGGATTTCAAAAAATGCGGGTCTGGGACAAATGTCCCAATTGCTTATGTCACGGTCCATAGTAACTTACAAAATTTACAATAAAAAAAAAAATTGATTTCTATGACCACGAATATTATTAGTCTTGAAGTGAAATAAAAAAAAAAGTTTTGTTTTGTAAAAATAATAAATTTAATATATTTTTGTATGACTACTAAAGTATCTATTTTGTAAAATAACTATTGACCAGGCAAGACATTTTTATTCAATTGTAGTATGCATATTTAAAAGCCAATCTAACGTTCAAATGAAAAAATTTATTTTAACTAACTTATATAATTAATAAATTTCTTGCTAATTCGAAAATTTTACTTTTAATGTAGCATTTGGAATCTGAGATTTCATGAGAATATGTAATATGAAAATATCACCAATAAATTTTTAATTAAGGAAGACAAATCAAAATCTATAAATGAAAATTTATTTGTAAAAAGATGTATTTTTCAAATTATAACTTATGATGTTTATAACAGTTTATTGTAAATTATTTTATTAAGTCAATGAATAAAAAAAACTTATTGAAATTATAAATTTGTTATTTTATTTTAAATTATATAGACTGGCCAATTCGGAATTGCAGAAATTTTCTCCCCGTTCTAAAAATTTGGCAATTCATAAGCACATTTTTCCACCTTCTCCAAATTTTATAAAAGAGAAAAAAAGTTATCCTGAATTTTTTTTGCTTCCTGGAATTCAAAATGCGAAAAGAAATTCAAATATTTTTCAAAAATAAATAGGCCTATCCAGTGCCGGATTATCCATTAGGTGAAGTAGGCGATCGCCTATGGGCCCCGCGCCTTTAAAGAGCCCAAAAAATATTTTTCGGCATAGCGAAATTTAAAAAAAAAAAAAAGGTAAAACGGTATGCATGGATGGATGGGAAATTTTTCGCAGGGCGGAAAAAATTTCGACTTTCTAAAAAAAGGTAAAATAATTTCCACGGGAGGGGAAAAACAAATGTTCCCCAGTGCGAGAAAATTCGAAGGGTGCGTAAAAATTTCACCTTTCTAAAAAAAAAGGTAAAATAATTTTCACGAGAGGGTTCCGCAGGCCGAAAAACAAAGTTTTGAAAAAAAAAAAAAAAAAAAAACATTTTTGGAGGGCGGAAAAAATTTTCTATATACGCCCCTAGTAAAATTATTAGCTAACAGTGCCCTGGGATTTTGACTGCTTAAGGGCTTCCATGTTGCTTAATTCGGCACTGGGCCTATCCTAAAAAATAACAAAATTAAAAATCGCGAGAATTAAAATTTAAAGAAAATTTTTGCAATAAAATAGCTGGAAGAAGATGGAAGAATCAAACCAAACTTATAAACTTGAAGGAAATTTCCAAATGATTAAGTTTAAAAACTATATGGGAGTAATAAGAGATAGAAAATAAAGTAACAATAGTGGTAATAAGAGGGTTGAGTATGCGCACTCTCAGATCGAGGTTTGATATAAAAAAAACTTTAAAAGTTAATTAGTACTAGTATTTTTAAATAAGAAAAAATATTGACAAGAAAATGTTTTTTGTTTATTAACAAAACGTTGTCTATATTTGAATGTTTGGGATAGTGTTATAAACCAATTTAAAGTTTGCATACTGCAAATAGTTTCCCTTAATTAATCACCTTATTGTCAATTCCACAGCAAGGAAGGGGAAACTCTAAATATAGCTCATTTCCATAGCATCCTAATTAAAGGTTTTTATTTTTAACCCTATTTATCCTCCAATCATCCAGAAGAATAACTCTAAAAAGACCTAAATGCTTTTCAATTTTTCATATTTAATCTTATAAAATATGGTAACGGTGGCAAAAATGGCTGGTGGCCTAATGCCAACAATCTTTTTAAATAAAAAAAAAAATCTTATAAAATAAAAGTTTTAACATTTAGAGAAGGGAAGGGTGGCTTTCGAACTCAATTTTGCGGTTCTTACAGTAACTTAAATTCTAGCAGTTTTTATCCAATATATAGTCTAACCTCCCATCTGGATTTTATTTATTATTTCATGAATATCCGTATCTTTAATATTAAACAAACGATATAGCTTAGATAAAATGATATATTGTTAGTTATCTAAGTACTGAGAAGCTGGTTGCCTCTTGAGATAGCTGCTACTTTAGGGTAGGCACTTTGCTCTTATATGTGACCAATTATCTTACTCTGCTTCTCTCCGCGTTAATAATAATTACCGAGAAAATTAATTTACTAAAGAGAATATGCGCATTTGTATGTAGGTACGTGTACGTAACAAGTCGAATAATAAGTCCCGTGACTAACAAACGGATGGCGCCTCTAATACCATTCTCAGTTAGTAGTAAAAAGTTACATGTGAAATTCCGTCTGTTGTATCTTTGATTTATAGGAGATTTTAGTGAAACTACTTTTGTTATTTTCAAAACAATGGAAAAAAAATTTGATGGACAAATTGCTTCGAATTGAGCACCCACCGTATTCTCCAGATTTGGCACTCAGACTATTGACTGTTAGCAGATCTCAAAAAGATGGTCTAGGGAAAAAGAATGAAGAAGTGATTACTGAAACTAATGCCTATTTTGACTCCAAAGAAATTCATTTTAAACGGCTGGAATAGAAAAGTTAGGAAAGCTTTGGAATGAATATACCGCTCTTGAAAAAGACTATATTGATGAATAAAGAAGAATTTTGGCAAAGAAATGTTTTTTATACGTTAGCGAGGTGAATAGTTGAATCAATACGTAGCAAGATAAAAAGTCCAAGCAGCTATGTTTATTTCTTATAAAAAGTCCAAGCAGCTATGTTTATTTCTTTATTATAATCGAACCCACAACGACGTTTCGGTCGACTATGTAACCATCTTCATGGCTAGGATTTGATCAACAGAAAACTCTCTTATGTTCTTTGATATACATTTCATAAAATTCATTACGATCTATCAGGTATATCTTACTCTGCGTCGAGTTAAAGTCAATATGACCTCATATTAAATTTGACTGGCGCTGAATGTAATTGTGATAGATTGGTCGCATAGACGACCGAAACATCGCTGTGGGTTTGATACCAATAAAGAAATAATAATAGCTGCTTGGCCTTTTTACTCATCCTTCTACATATTGATTCAGTTATTCACCTCGCTTACATATAATATGACCTTATATTGACTTTGACTGGACGCTGAGTGAGATATACCTGATAGATTGTAATGAATTTTAGGAATATATCAAAGAACATAAGAGGATATTCTGTTGATCGAACTCTGAAGAAAGTCGCATACTAGACCGAAATGTCTCTATAAGTTGGAATATAATAAACATAAACCTTGTTTTAGACCCGGACCCTTTGATGGATGTGTAATTGTATTGGTTATGAGCATAAGTAAAAATATTACATTTATTGTGTAAAGTTTGATATTTTTTCATTAGCTTTTGATAAATTTAAATATGAATTAAATTAAACATTTTTGAAATTTTGTAAATATGGGTAGAAATAATCATAATAAAAATTAAGAATACTTAAAATAACGAAGAAAAATTTTTAATATGGGCCACATTGTTAAAACCTAAAATAGACATTCCAATACTGTATATCGAATATTGAAAATGTGATCTATCGGATGACACAGACACAGACAAGTATCTTAAGAATCTTTTAACAACAAAATACTGTTTCTCTTGTTTAACAAAATTTAATTGATTTTTAGTTGCCAACTTAAACTTGGAAGAACGAAATTTGCTAACAAACCTAATTTCGTCTACTTGAAATAAACCTTTAGTAGTTTACCTATTTAACTTTATTTTATTGAAAATCTATTGAAGACTAAACTAAGTTGTTAGTTAGAATATCTAACAATATAAAAAGTATTTCGCTGTATCAGTCTGAAAAAAATCATTTCGTAAGAACTGACCATTTAGGGGAAGGTCTAGTAGGATATCAATAGAATTTATTAATTAAGTTAATTAATAAATTCTATATATGATAGATTAGAAGAATTTTTAAAAATGAAAAAATTAAAGATTAGAATAAGATAAAAAAATAATATTATTGGAATGAATGATGTTGTTGGTCGATTGTTGGAATGTAGGCAACCCAAATAACCAACACTTACCATAGTAAGAAGATAAAATATTGTATAAATTAAAATGGAACAGAAAACGCCTTTGGGCCATAGCACTGTTGGTAGAGTATCCATCCAGGATTCGCTTTTCATGCGACAAAAAATTACTTCAATTTTTTTGGAAATTGAAATAAATAGAAAAGGGACTAAATAGCCTCCGATGCCGAAAAGACTTTAAATAAATTTTAAAAAAATAATATCAAACGATGAAATGGTTATAGCCTTAAACAACTCTAAAGTGTCCTCGAGCCTTGGTGTAGGGGTTAGTGTGCTTGCCTTCTATACCAAGGATCACGGGTTCGGATCCCAGGCAGTCCGATGATTTTATTTAAGTCATTTGGATATCCATTTATATATATTAATAAATAATGAGTACGTTAAGTCTTATATGGCCTGAGTTGCCGAAAAGACTGTACATATGTGTGGGAAAAAAGTGAGTGTTAAAAAAAAAAATTAAAGTTAAAATTAAAATTTCTTATCTTTAAAGTTTAAAGAATCTCTGTATCGATGTGTTTTTTTTTTTAAATATAATTAATACTTCAGTTCAAAGTAACGCAACATACGTCTCTTTATACTAACTGCAAGAGTAATATATTTTGAGATGATGATCCCTTTATTCTTTTCATTGAAAACGTAATAGAAAATAAAATTTACCCAATTAGAATAGACAAATTTATCCGAGACTTTGCATATACAATAGTATATATGAGAATATCCCAAACATTGAAAAAATATGGCGAAATCGTATTAAAATAATTTTAAATTGCTCTGAAAAAGCAAATTTGCTGAAAAATAATGACATGTGGGCAAAAAGCAATATGGTATTCCAAACTTTATTCTCTTTAAAAAGGGAATCATCCGAGATGTGGATCATTCACTCTCAGATGAAGAAATAGTTAATTTTTCCGTGAGCAATTCTAAAATTAGCAAAGCCCGGAGAATCATGAAGACGGTTGGCGAAAACAAAGAAAAGCATCAATCACACTCTCTTAGTAGTTCTTACTTTTAGAAACCAGGCCTTATCTCCCGAAATCAGAATCTTTGGAGTTAGATGCAAAATTGAGAAATATAATGAGAAACCTGTTCAATGTAAAATTTGTCTTAAATATGGCCATTTAAAATTCATTCACAGAGGTGTGAAGTCTGTGGAGATTTGCATTCATCTGTAAATTGTAACGCTC
This sequence comes from Euborellia annulipes, assembly GCA_023213315.1. Taxonomy (NCBI): domain Eukaryota; kingdom Metazoa; phylum Arthropoda; class Insecta; order Dermaptera; family Anisolabididae; genus Euborellia; species Euborellia annulipes. The sequence continues at coordinate 74,736 of JAKCPI010001197.1, forward strand.
CTCCTTTATGTATTTTTTGTCAAACTAACCATAAATCCACAGATAACAGAAAATGCAAAGAATACAATAGACAGAATGAAATACTAACATTGATGATCAGAAAACACCTCACTTTCACTGAAGCTAATACACAAATTAATCCCTCAAAAAGTTATGCTCAATCGATATCGGTACCTCCACCATCACTGGATCAATACCCATCACTAATTCCAACTCCAACTTCTCAATATGTAAAACAAAATACCTGCAAGCCCAGCAATTGAATATGTGTCCAATACCCTCTATCTTCCTCAAACACAAATAGTGTTAAGTCTTATTAAAAAAGTTTTACAGACTCTTGTTTGTCCTTCACTTCCTATAGACAATCAGATCTCATCCACTCGATTTCAAAACTTTATCAGCCAATTAAAGAAGCATTACCATCTTTGTATTCCGATATGCTACTTAAAATAACAGCTATATATGTATTTAACTTTGTAACTTGTTAAAAAAATGTGTTTAAATAAATAGTTAGTGGGAAATGGCCACTGTAGCCAAAACCTTGTAATGAAATAATATTTTCTATATATCCTATTTACAAAATATGCTTCATATGCATAATCAAAAGTAAAATTTTATCCACTACAACAATATGAATATGCAGGTATTCGATTCGCTAGGTGAATAAGAAGGAGAGGGGAGAGGATGGTATCGTCTTTCAAAGGGAAACGTTTATTTGGATTCCTATATTGACATTTATCTCACCAAATAATATGGAATATACCTGATATTATGATCGTATAACAAGAATAATGAAGTAATTTTTATTTGTTAGTCTAATTATTATTTAATTAAGGGATAAGATCTCTAAGTTTGTAATGATTCTATCCCTACAATAAAAAAAAATAATGGGTTCCGAAAATGCTCTTAGCTATTTGCATGTACAAAATCTATCTATTATAAGTCATAAACGTTTATCAACATCATTTATTTAATCCGAAATATAAATTAAAGTTATTTCATCGCCATTTTTTATATATACCCTATATTTAAAAACATGAATTCTTATCTTCTTCACTTAATAAACAGTGAGCAAAAAATTCGTTTACATCTATAAACTTTTAACCAAGTAGATATTAAATTAAAACTTGCAAACATATTCAAAATAAAATGACGCATAAAAAGTTTAAATTAAATGGAATAATGCATATATTGTTTGAGTTTTACCGGTAGGCCCCTATATCAAAAATTTATTTTTATGCATTAGGTCTAATACAATCAAAAATTATATTAAAAAAAATGTATATATATTAGGAAAATTGTTCATCCGTGTGTACCGGAAGGTTTCCCACTAGGGTAGGATCCAGTACTGGTATTTCTTCTTTATTGGATTACATCTTGTTGATTATGATTAGGGTCCGACCGAAACAAGATTTTCAGCCGAAACCGAAACCGAAACCGAATATTCGGCCTCAACCTTAGTTTCGGCCGAAACCGTAACCGAAACCGAAACTTGTATTTCCTATAAAAAAATTTATATTTTTTTTTTTGAAATTTTTTTCTCCTCCGTGAAAATTATTTTACCTTTTTTTAGGGAGACAAAAATTTTTTCTCCTTCAAGTGCAAATCATTTGACCTTTTTTTTTTTTAAGACTCAAGTTTCGGCCGCGAAAGTTGGCTACTTTTTGGCCGAAACCGAAACTACGGCCGAAACCATGATTTTTGGCCGAAACTGGCCGAAACCGTAACCGAAACCGAATATTCGGTCGGTTCCTAATTATGATAAGGAGAAATTAAACTTGTAGTAATTGATGTGTTGTAACTCCGAAAGGGTTCCTCTATTGGCGATCTCGTTCAATATTTTCTTCTTCGTTAGTTTATTTGTTCAGTGGTAGGGTAAAGGGAAATCAAAGATTGACTGTTGATAAAAGATGTTTATTAACATTGATGCACAGAGGAGGTTGTGAGATTAATAATAATGATGATAATGATAAAATAATTAGTATAATGATTGTCTCTTGCTCTCATTCTGGCCTTTATATAGGCCTTTTCGCTATCCCGCGGCGACGGTTCTCAGTTAATATTGCAAATATCTTATTTTGCTTTCCGTGGGAAGGAAATTTTGTTGATAATGTGAATATCTATTTATATAATTCACTAATGTCCGTCTGTCTGTCTGTCTGTCTGTCACGCTCTATTTAGGCAACTTCCCGTTGGAATTTCGAAATGAAATTTTTTTTGCATAAAGAGGACCTTCTCGGGATTACAGGAAAATTATTTTCATCCCGAAATTCCCATAACTTTTTGAGTTATTAATTTTTAAAGTTACGATTTCTCCCATAGGAAATGTATAGAGAAATATTTATGTATTCTTTTCATTTGTGTATTCCATGAATGTAAACAAATCCTCAAGCAGGCTCTGGATTGGAATAGGTAGTAATTCTTTTCTTTTCATTAGTAAGAAGCAAAGGCGAGGGTCCGCCGCAGGCGGGCCCGAGCCAGCTGGCGGGGGTCCAGGGTGGCGAAGCCCCCTGTCTAGATGCAAAGGCGGGCGCCTCGGGTTCTCATAATTAAGAAAAGGCGAGGGTCCGCCGCAGGCGGGCCCGAGCCAGCTGGAGGGGGGTCCAGGGGGCGAAGCCCCCCTGTCTATATGCAAAGGCGGGCGCCACCGGTTCTCATAAATAAGAAAAGGCGAGGGTCCGCCGCAGGCGGGCCCGAGCCAGCTGGCGGGGGGTCCAGGGTGGCGAAGCCCCCCTGTCTAGATGCAAAGGCGGGCGCCTCGGGTTCTCATAATTAAGAAAAGGCGAGGGTCCGCCGCAGGCGGGCCCGAGCCAGCTGGGGGGGGGGTCCAGGGGGGCGAAGCCCCCCTGTCTATATGCAAAGGCGGGCGCCACCGGTTCTCACAAATAAGAAAAGGCGAGGGTCCGCCGCAGGCGGGCCCGAGCCAGCTGGAGGGGGGGTCCAGGGGGCGAAGCCCCCGGCTAGGCGCGAAGCCCGCCGAAGGCGGGCGACGCGGCTAGTCTAATTTATTTTCCATGACTTAGCTGAACCTGAGATAGGTTTCTTATTAGCTTATTAGCTGACCATAAGTCTGCCTGTGTTATATAACTCCTACCACCTGCATTTATCTAATCTAAGACGCATCTTTTTTAAAAATCATATCTGGAATGGCACGTGTTCTGTCTAGCTAATGTCTCTTAGCTTTCTCAAGATCGATCTCGGGGATCTGCACAAGAGACACAGAATCTCATTGTTGTTAATAACACAGAGGAAAGAAGATGCAATTGATCCAAGAATTTAATGGGATCTTAACTGTGGATGAAGAGCAGAAACAATTTCTTCTCCAAAAAAATGTTCGACCTCTATAAATAAGGGCCACCCTATTATATAATGTTTCAACTTGAGTTTTCGATTGGTAGTTAAAATATGCTGACAAGCAACAATCTTGACATTTCAATAATGATTTCCTACCAGCTGCGCGGTCCATAATCGAACTGAGCAAACAATTTCGTATGATGAATTTAGTATTAAAAAAGAAAAAATTGTCTACTTTTTTTAAATTGCTAGAAATTTTAAAAAGAATTTAATCAATGAATTGTGTGAATTCTCCTGAGGGTAGCTATATCATGACTAATGAGTTTGATTGCTAGTGAAAAGACTGTCCGACAGACATTAATGAAGAGCAGACGAGCTCGAATGGGTAAGTCGATATCTGACATTTCCCTTACGATTAGGTAACTGGGTATCCTCCTGATAGGGAGTTAATTGAATCATTTGTTGGGGAACAAAGGAATCAATGCGAAAGGAAATTATGCATAATCAATGATTAGCTTCTGTATTGTTTTCAGTTAAATTAATTGCTTAAAGTAGGGATGGTTCTTTATAAGAATTATTGAAAATTTTCAATATAAATAGTCTAGAATAAAATAAAATAAAGCAGGAGGTTAAGATATTATATACATCGCGTATATAAGCCGCGAGAGGGAAATTTATATAATTCCAATATTTATTAATTCATATAGAAAGCAGAAGAAATGGACCCGAATTCGGCGCAACAAAATTCTCGCTCGACCAGGTGCAATCTAGATGGACTAATTGAGAAGATCTCAAATTTTATTACTTTACATATTTAATTTACTATGTATATGATATCTTAAATATTATATATGTAATTTATTATTTATTAATTAAGTAAATTTGACGTCTTCTCAATTAGTCCATCTAGATTGCGCCTGGTCGAGAGAGAAATTTGTGGCGCCGAATTTGTGTCCATTTCTTCTGATGACTAAAGTTGCTTTCTGAGTGAATTCATATAACCGATCGACTGATGAGGTTTATTTATAATAATATTTAATGGCTGGAAATATATTGAGGAAGGATGTGAAAATGCAGGCAGCCAAAAATAAAACGCTCTCAATTTTATTTATTACATATACTGCACAGCGGCGTAGCTAGCCTTTGAGGGGCGGAGGGGGCGAAGCTCAACTGGGGCGCCGTTTTTCGTTCGACGTTTTTTTTTTAGTATTCGAATCTCTTTCGAGCTTTTTGTAATTTTTCTCTGGTTTTGTGATATAAAATTAAGAAAAAACTTGATTCGCCTTGGGCGGAGGGAGCGAGCGCTCCCCTTCGCCTCCACCTGGATACGCTACGGTGTGTGAATATGTGTGTGTTATTGTGAGTGTGAA